>VWZD01001522.1:544946-562593 GCA_013396695.1 Sakesphorus luctuosus | reverse complement strand
CCGCCCTCCCCTCCCCTCCCCTGCCCTGCCTCTGCCAAAGTGCCATGTCTGTCCCGCCTATAAATCAGGAGCAAGAGGGGCTCTCCCTGCGGCAGAGGTGGGACAGACCACAGGTGCCTGAGGCTGGCAGGTAAGAGTCCCTGGGGCTGAGACGCCTTCCCTTCCCTCTCTACCCCATGACATGACACTCTTGAGGTTGGCTGCTATGGATGCTTGAAGGGACAGTATAGAAAGTGTGGCAGAAACAGGCATGGAGAGAGTGTTTCCTGGGCATTATTTCCACCTTTTCTGCAAGAAGGTAGGGAATCAAATAGCATATGTAGCTGGGGGGGGGTGGAGGGGGGTGGGTGATATAAGGTAACTCCCACCAGGCAAAAAAAGCCTTCCCCCAAACAGTAACAGTGAGCAGCTCATGCTAGTGTTTTCTTCATTTACCTAGGAACAAGTCTGGATTTTATTCCAGCCTTGGGAAGCAGAGTATTCGTTAGGTGTTGCCTTATGACTGAAAGTTGAAATTGTTCTGGGGAGTATGGTGGTTTTTAGAAAATGCTGTGTCTAACCCCACTCTTTTACTTAAGACCATTTTCCGCCCCTTTTTTCTCATGAATCCCCATCCTCTGTGTCTGCCGGAGAGTGAAAGCACGTCTTAGTGCAGAGGAGCCAGTGCCACTGTTAGTGACGCCCTGGTATGGTGAATTAGTAACTCAGTTGAGCTGGGTGCTCCTGCCAGCGGTGGGGTTAAACCAGAGGCTGCAGCAGCACCCCCAGGGCACCTATGTGGGGCTCCCTGCTCTGGCAATGTCCTGCCCAAGCCACGGAGCCTGGACATCATCCCTTGTTTTATTGCCTGGCACTATCAAGAAGGATTTGGATCCATCATCCCCACTGCAGCCCTGGGAGCCTTGTAGGGCTGGGTGTCCATCCAGGGGCTTTCTGAGAAAGGCAGGGGCAGATATCCAAAGATAAAATAGAAGTATTTGCAAGACTGATAAGGCAGAATAGTTTAAACACAGCTTGTAAATAAAAATTGTGGCTTAACTACATACTTTCAAAGCCAGTTTCCAGGACAACTGCAGGAATTTGGAAGCAGCCTGGTGAATGCACTGTAGAAATGGATTGATTTATTAAACTAGGAAAAAAATTGGAGAAAAAGAAGATTAGAGATATTTAATCTCCCTTGTAAATGAAGAGCCCAGAATGTTGATAAGTGGAATGAAGATTTGGGGGTGGCACATAGAGAGTTCCCCTACGGAGGATGTGCCAGGAGCTGCTCCCTGAGAGTGTGATGACTATCTGTGGGGTTTCTCTCCAATTCACAGCCTGGAATCCTGGCAGAGGCAGCAGGGATGAGAGTGGCCGTGGTGGGTGCTGGTGTCAGCGGGCTGGCAGCCACCAAGTGCTGCCTGGACGAGGGGCTGGAGCCCACCTGCTTCGAGCAGAGCCAGGACATTGGTGGGCTCTGGCGCTACACGGTGAGCCATTAGTGTCTGTCCTTCCCCTGGGAGCTGTGCTTTGCAGGCTGGGGAGTGGGATGGGCTGAGCTGGGTGGGGAAGGGATGTGAGAGCTTGTTGGGTGCTGGCCCCTCCCAGCTGCACTCCCTGAGCCCAGAGGAAGGGGAGCAGGGGACAGTGCCCACCCCGGGCACAGCACTGATGCACCCGGTGTGCCACACCAGGAGCACATCGAGGCTGGCAGGCCAAGCCTCTACCCATCGGTCATCAGCAACACCTCGAAGGAGATGTCAGCTTTCTCTGACTTCCCCTACCCTGAGGATTTCCCGGTGTTCCTGCCCAATGCCCGGCTCCTGGACTACCTCCAGCGCTATGTCAAGCACTTCAGCCTCCGTGAGCGCATCAAATTTGGGGTGAGTGATGGGTGCCCAGCACTGCCCCGCTCCCCACACGTGCTGGGTGCCAGTGCTGACTGTGCTTCACTTCCATGTTTCAGACCACTGTTGTCAGCATCCGGAAGCACCCCAGCTTTGCCACTACAGGCCAGTGGAATGTGGTCACAGAGGCAGATGGGAAGGAGGTGTCACACGTCTTTGATGCTGTTATGGTTTGCAGCGGCAATTTCTCCGAGCCATCCCTCCCCCTGCACTGTTTTCCTGGTACAGTATAAGGCTGCCTACAGTAACTGCTTCCAGGGGCTGGAAGGAGACTTAGAGGTTCCTCAGGGGACTCTGCTTTCCAAACCTTCTGGCACAAACAGCAATACATCCTCATGCTTCAGCAGCTTTGTCTCTGAGACCCCATTTTGGAGAGCAAGAAACAGTCCTGTGTGCTTGAGATGGAAGGCTGGACCTCCCAGCAGACCAGTGATTGCACTTCCTTACTCCTGCCATTTGGATTGTTTCTACACCAGTTCTCCCAACAAACCCCACAAATGTTCAAATACTTAGGAGCTTCATTTCTTTCTCCCCAAGGCATTGAGAGGTTTCGAGGCCGGTACTTCCACAGCCGGCGGTACAAACATCCCGACGTGTTCCAGGGGAAGCGTGTCCTGGTGGTGGGCATGGGCAATTCCGGAGTGGACATTGCAGTGGAGGCCAGCCGTGTAGCTGCCAAGGTACCACCACCCAGCCACCCCAGGGGTGTGGGCAGGGAGACACTGGGGGCAGCACAGTTTGCTGTCACCACAGGGACATGGTGTACAAACAGTCCTCCCATACCTGAAGTTCTTGTTAAAAAACCCACCTTGAAAGAAAGCTGGCTTTCCTTTTTCTCCTGTTCCACCTCCATTAGCAGCAGCCAGGAATTCTTAAAGGAGCTGTTGCTGCTTTCCCATTGTGCAGCTGTCTGTGCCGTTCCCCTCTTGAGCTACTTTTCAGCAAATTCATCAGCCAAACCACTGATTCTCTGCGCTCTCCCAGGTGACCATTTCCACCAGCCGGGGTGCCTGGCTGCTCAGCCGCGTGTTTGACCACGGCTACCCCTGGGACATGGTTTTCAACACTCGCCTTATGAGCCTGATCAGAACCAACCTCCCTGGCCCCCTTGCATGGGGATTGCTTAATTATAAGATGAACCAGCGGTTCAACCATGAAAACTATGGCCTTCAGCCAGAGAAGAGGTACTGCTTGGTGGTTGCCAGCCCATGCAGATGGGCTGATGATGTGGTCAGGGGGAGATCTCCAGCAACCAACATCAACCAGTGCCCAGAGTTAGGTGATCACCAACCAGGAATTTGTAGCTCAGCAGGACAAGATAAGCTGTAGCCCCCTTAGGTGGTAAGAGATTGAGCACTCTGGAAAGGACCAGTGGAGTTTTCCTTATAAGGCTCCCTGGGGAAAGAGGAGAAGAAAGGCTTAAAGGATGGATCAGCTCTAAAAAGAGATGGTTTAAAGAGTAACTGAGTGCATGGAGGAAGAAGGCAGGAGATATCCATGAATCACTCATGCTGTGGGACAGGGTGACACTGGTGCAAGGCTTAAACATATCAACGTTTGGAGAGGGGAGGCAGGGCTGTTTGTTTCAGCCCAAATGACACTGGGAGGTTGTGAGCTGGGCCCATGGGGAAGGAGGAGCAGGGGCACCAACAGGGCTTGCTCGTGGTCTCCTGTTCTCAGCCCCTCTGCTCTCCACAGCTGGCTGCTGCGTGAGCCTGTGCTGAACGACGACCTTCCAAGCTACATCCTGACAGGGAGGATCACCATCAAGCCAGGCGTGAAGGAGGTCAAGGAGAACTCCGTTGTTTTCCACAACTGCCCTGAGGAGGAGCCCATTGACATCATTGTCTTCTGCACGGGATACAAAGTCTCCTTCCCATTCCTAGAAGAATCAGTCATCAAGGTGGAAAACAAGCATGCATCTCTCTACAAATACGTGTTCCCAACCCACCTGCAGAAGCACACCCTGGCTGTCCTTGGGCTTATTAGGCCCTTTGGAGCCATCATGCCCTTGACAGAGATGCAAGCACGCTGGGTGACCCGTGTCTTCAAAGGTAGGAGAGCTAAAGGGAGCTCTCCTGGGTACCAAAATGCAGTTCAGACTGGGCATGTCTTGTCTCTCTACCAAGATGGATTTCTGTCCTTGGAGATCCCAGAGCTAAGAAGCTCATTTCAGAGTGGACAAGGCAGCATGTTCAGGGCTCAGACTTCCCAAGTTATATCACTTCCACTAAGCTACCACAACATGAGTGAGGAAAGAAACCTACTGGGGGCTTGTTTGTCTTTTTAATAGAAGTAATAATAACAACCTCCCACAGGGCTTATGGGGTGGGCTGTGTCAAGGCTTCTCCACAGAGCCAGGGGAAGCTTTGAGGTTTCTCTTTGGGATGATCCCCTCTAGGGCTTGCACAGCCCATCTCATCCCACATCACCTGCCTGGGCCCCGACAGCACAAATCTGTAAGAGCAGGGAAGGATGAGGGTGAATTTGTACCACTGTGGAGGGCTGGTCTCTGGCAGAATTGCCACTGCCGAGCTAAATCTGAGCAATGGTGTTTTCCTGCCCTCCCAGGGTAGGGATTCTCACATTTTGCATCAGTGGATGAGTTCAAAGTTCCCCCAGGATTTAAACTCTGGAGGACATTCTCCTCTGTCTTCTAGGCTTGTGTCAGCTGCCTCCTCAGTCTGTCATGGAGAAGGAAGTAAATGAGAAGAAGAAAAACCAAGTGCAATGGTAAGTCATTCCCCAGAGACCCAGAGGTATTTTTGGTGGATTGAAAAAATCCCTGGAGTTCTGGTGGCAGCAACACAAATGCTCCCACTGTGCAGCTGCTCCCTGTGTGGGCAGCAGAGGTGAGGGGGATGCCAGATCCTGACTCCCCGTTACTCACTTCCATTGAGCCAATGTGGCCTTTGATTTGACACTGCTATTTTGCATGCTAGTGACAGGAAGAAACGAATCTGGGGTACTCAAACCTTGCTTGGGAGTTGGGGAAGCATGCCAGGGTCCCCAGGGGCTGAGAGACAAAATGGCAGAGAAATGAATGGTAATAAATGCAAAGTAATTTGACTGGGAAAAAAAATCCAACGCAAGGTGTATACACAAGTTGTCTTGTCTCTCATCATGCAGACCTGACTCACTGTGAACAGGTGTCTAAATGCACTGGGACGTGGTTCAGAAGCAGGTAAAAGGCTAAGAAGTATTAGGGAATGAATGTGGTAAGCCCAGGAAACTGGGTGATGTACTAATCCATGGTTCACCTAGATCGCCACAGGAGAAAAGGAATAGAAAATTGAAATGCAGAATTGCTCAGAACAATTGCTATGTAGTACAAGGTTAAACTCACATGGCTTTGTTTCAGCCCACCAGAGGTGGGACATAAAACTCTGAATTCTGCTGAGGAGATGAACTGGAAGGAGTTCATCTCCAATTCACCATGTATTCCTGCAGCACTTGGTGGAAATGAACGTTAGGGAAACTAAAGCATGCGGCCTTTCTCACGCTGTACATGATGCCTCTGCAGAGAGCAAAGGGAAAACTAGTTTCTAAACCCCCCAAAATTGGTTTGAGAAAATCTTCTAACAAAAACCCACCAAGGTGAAGGGAGATGAACAGATACTTGTGGCTAATGAAGTGAAGGACTGATTGATTGACATGAGGCAGCATCACTTTACATGTGCTGTGCAAGGGACAGGATTTGGGTCCAGACAGACCCAGGTTCCCACTGCAGGTACACCCAGTCCTTTCCTAAAAAGAACCCGGCTGCATTTGGATGCAGTAACAACAGGGATGCAGAGGACTTGCACTACAGTTCCTCCCAGCCCTGTTGACACCAATCTTTCTCCTGCCTCTTTTTCTCCTCTCATTCATTAAGGTTTGGTTTGTCCTTTGATGAAGTCCTCAAAACCGAGTGGTTGGTCTACATGGACACACTCGCCTCCTTCATCGGAGCCAAGCCCAGCGTGCCGAGGCTGCTCTGCAGAGACCCCTGGCTGGCCTTCACCATTTTCTTTGGCCCCTGCTCCCCCTACCAGTACCGACTGGGGGGTCCAGGGCACTGGGAGGGGGCACGCCAGGCCATCCTCACCCAGTGGGACCGGACCCTGAAGCCCACGAGAACACGAGTCCCTGCTGGCTCCTGCAGCTCTTTCCCTTCTCTCCTGACTGTGGTGGGGTTCCTCCTGCTCCTGGCTGCCGTGATTTTTGGTTTCCTCCAGTAGCTTCTAGAGCCTGTTAACTACTTTGTTCTTCTTGTGGGGGATATTATCTCAGGTCAGACGTCTCCACAGTGTGTCATGGGATGGGGAGGAAAGGTTTTCAGGAGATGGAACAAATTTCATGTCGCAACCTGCAGCACAAACCTCTGTCTGCTCCAGCTCACCTCCAAGCCCAGCTTTGCAGACCCTCTTAGCTGGGGATGGCAGCCTTCCCTCACTGTCTATTGTCCCTCTGCTCTCCTGCCCACTGGTGGGAGCAGAGCACAGCTTCATGGCATAACTGTGTGTGGATCCCTCCACCCAGGGTGCAGCAAGGACCAGACTAGCAAAGTGGCTTTGTGTGTCATAGATGGGAAGAAGTACAGGTGCCCAGCCCTGCCCTGGCTCACCTGGGAATCAGGGTCTTTAGTCCAGCAAGGGGTTATCTGGGCTGGGTAAAGAGGTCAGGCTGTCCCTTTTTCCAAACTTAAGCCCTGTGACCTAGAAATCCCAGTTCATGTTGAATTGGTGTGTCTTTCCAGTGAAAGGGCCCTGGTTGTTGTGGTTTTTCACCCCTGAGACTGGCACTGAGCAATCCCCATTTTGTTTTCCTGCACTCCCCTCCACTGGATAATCCTAGGGCTTTGGTTTTTGTGTGTGGAGACTTTAAATGAATAAAGTTTCATCAGCTGTGTCAGGACCCTGCTGCAGGGACCTCCATGTCGTCTCCCTGTGTGCAAAGGAAGAGATGGGGGTGCAGGCTGTGTCTGAGCTGGGGCTGTGCCACCATGTGCCATGGGCACATCACAAGGCTGGGGCTGTGAGGGCTTTCACTGACCCCCCCAAATTAGGCTGCACTGTGCTCCATGTCCCCCATCCACGCAGGCAGCTGGAGAAAGGAATGTGCTGTGCTGGTTTCCTGGGCGTGCCAAGTGAATGGCTGGCAGGCACAGGCATTGCACCAGGGGATGGCCCAGGACAACCCCAGGCTGCTGCCTGGGCTGGGCCAGTGGCCAGCTGTAGAGTGGGAGTCCTTGCAAGCATGTTCCCTTCGGGATTGCAGTCTGGATTTTCACCCAGCACCGCCGCGGGGATGTTAAGAACTTTCTTCCAGTGCATTTAAGCACACAGGGAGGGGAGTGCAGGTGTAAAGGTCAGTGGTGCAAGAGCCGTGGCGAGCTGCCTGAACTTCAGCCTTCCCTTCCAATCTGCGGCGACAGAAACTCAAAGTGAAGTCTGGCCAGAGGCTGAGCGGCGAAGGCACAGCACTGTCCTGCAAGGTTTGCTCCTTCCTCATTTTTCTCCAGATGGGTTTTGCAGACTTCAAAAGTGGGCATACAGCTCTCCAGGGTTTTGGCATTTGCCCCCGGCTTTGCCTCCCTGGTGGCGGGGGGAGAGGGGTGTTGCAGGGACCCTCTGTCAGCAGGCAGCGCTGAGATGAAGGCTGATTTCAGCATGTTGCTACTCTTTCCCAAAGCCAAAGGAAGCTTCAGAAAAGGACAGGCGACTATTGGCATGTCCTGCCCTGTTGCTGCAGATCGAGGAGTGGCTCAGTCTGGGCTTTTGGATGCCGGGGAGTTTGTTTGCACCTCCCTCATTTTTCCCTGTCTTTCTGCAGTTTCCTCCAGTTTCTGTTTATGTTAACTTACTTTTTGGCACCAAACTGATAGAAAAAAGTTATAAATTACCCTTTCTGCAGACTCTGTAGTGGGAGTGGTTGCTATCTAATCGAAGTTCACGTGCGTTCATTTTCCCTAGTTCCTTTGCTTTCCAGTCCAGCTGGGCGCAGCTCAGTTTACACACCCCGGGGCCTTGAGTTCCTCCCATTTATACCCCGCGTTTCCCGGGTTTCTTACCTTTTGTGTGTTCTGTTATCCCAGCCGCGCTTTCGCGGTGCCGCTTAACTTGTGAATGGCTGCGCTGCGTTCCTGCTCCGCCAGGCATCACTTTTTTTTTTTTTTTTTTAAACCCTTTTTGTTTTCCAGAGATTGCTCTTTAATGGGAAATTAAAAAGGAAAGCGAGAAAACGAGACANTCTCCACAGTGTGTCATGGGATGGGGAGGAAAGGTTTTCAGGAGATGGAACAAATTTCATGTCGCAACCTGCAGCACAAACCTCTGTCTGCTCCAGCTCACCTCCAAGCCCAGCTTTGCAGACCCTCTTAGCTGGGGATGGCAGCCTTCCCTCACTGTCTATTGTCCCTCTGCTCTCCTGCCCACTGGTGGGAGCAGAGCACAGCTTCATGGCATAACTGTGTGTGGATCCCTCCACCCAGGGTGCAGCAAGGACCAGACTAGCAAAGTGGCTTTGTGTGTCATAGATGGGAAGAAGTACAGGTGCCCAGCCCTGCCCTGGCTCACCTGGGAATCAGGGTCTTTAGTCCAGCAAGGGGTTATCTGGGCTGGGTAAAGAGGTCAGGCTGTCCCTTTTTCCAAACTTAAGCCCTGTGACCTAGAAATCCCAGTTCATGTTGAATTGGTGTGTCTTTCCAGTGAAAGGGCCCTGGTTGTTGTGGTTTTTCACCCCTGAGACTGGCACTGAGCAATCCCCATTTTGTTTTCCTGCACTCCCCTCCACTGGATAATCCTAGGGCTTTGGTTTTTGTGTGTGGAGACCTTAAATGAATAAAGTTTCATCAGCTGTGTCAGGACCCTGCTGCAGGGACCTCCATGTCGTCTCCCTGTGTGCAAAGGAAGAGATGGGGGTGCAGGCTGTGTCTGAGCTGGGGCTGTGCCACCATGTGCCATGGGCACATCACAAGGCTGGGGCTGTGAGGGCTTTCACTGACCCCCCCAAATTAGGCTGCACTGTGCTCCATGTCCCCCATCCACGCAGGCAGCTGGAGAAAGGAATGTGCTGTGCTGGTTTCCTGGGCGTGCCAAGTGAATGGCTGGCAGGCACAGGCATTGCACCAGGGGATGGCCCAGGACAACCCCAGGCTGCTGCCTGGGCTGGGCCAGTGGCCAGCTGTAGAGTGGGAGTCCTTGCAAGCATGTTCCCTTCGGGATTGCAGTCTGGATTTTCACCCAGCACCGCCGCGGGGATGTTAAGAACTTTCTTCCAGTGCATTTAAGCACACAGGGAGGGGAGTGCAGGTGTAAAGGTCAGTGGTGCAAGAGCCGTGGCGAGCTGCCTGAACTTCAGCCTTCCCTTCCAATCTGCGGCGACAGAAACTCAAAGTGAAGTCTGGCCAGAGGCTGAGCGGCGAAGGCACAGCACTGTCCTGCAAGGTTTGCTCCTTCCTCATTTTTCTCCAGATGGGTTTTGCAGACTTCAAAAGTGGGCATACAGCTCTCCAGGGTTTTGGCATTTGCCCCCGGCTTTGCCTCCCTGGTGGCGGGGGGAGAGGGGTGTTGCAGGGACCCTCTGTCAGCAGGCAGCGCTGAGATGAAGGCTGATTTCAGCATGTTGCTACTCTTTCCCAAAGCCAAAGGAAGCTTCAGAAAAGGACAGGCGACTATTGGCATGTCCTGCCCTGTTGCTGCAGATCGAGGAGTGGCTCAGTCTGGGCTTTTGGATGCCGGGGAGTTTGTTTGCACCTCCCTCATTTTTCCCTGTCTTTCTGCAGTTTCCTCCAGTTTCTGTTTATGTTAACTTACTTTTTGGCACCAAACTGATAGAAAAAAGTTATAAATTACCCTTTCTGCAGACTCTGTAGTGGGAGTGGTTGCTATCTAATCGAAGTTCACGTGCGTTCATTTTCCCTAGTTCCTTTGCTTTCCAGTCCAGCTGGGCGCAGCTCAGTTTACACACCCCGGGGCCTTGAGTTCCTCCCATTTATACCCCGCGTTTCCCGGGTTTCTTACCTTTTGTGTGTTCTGTTATCCCAGCCGCGCTTTCGCGGTGCCGCTTAACTTGTGAATGGCTGCGCTGCGTTCCTGCTCCGCCAGGCATCACTTTTTTTTTTCTTTTTTTAAACCCTTTTTGTTTTCCAGAGATTGCTCTTTAATGGGAAATTAAAAAGGAAAGCGTGAAAACGAGCCAGCTTAGCTGAAATTGTTTCTTGCAAAGGTTTCAGAAGGATCACTTTGTGCAGGCAGACGTAGACAGCTGCAAGCCCCTTCCCCTTCTTTGCATGCCCTGGTTTGGGCTGGGAAAGGAAGTAAAATGAAGCAGAAGCACAGTGAGGTTTAAAAGTGTCTCCTTTTTCCCCACATGAATGAGGGGGATGCTGGACCCTCAGCATGGGTTTTGCACAGCTGGAAGGGTAACAAGCATCATCTGTCCATAGTGCTTGAGTCAAGAGCTGGCCATGGCTGTCTCCAAGAACAGCCTTCCTCATGGACATCTACAGCCAGAGAAGACCAGGGGTGTTTTTCGAGGAATGGGAAGAAGGGCCTGGTGTTTCTGCTCACTCCTGGGATGTTCTGTTTGCAGCTGCTCGCACTCAGCCCGTTCCCTGCTGCAGGACAGCAATGGTGCGGCGTGTGGCCATCATTGGGGCCGGTGTTGGCGGCTTGGCCTCTGTCAAGTGCTGCCTGGATGAGGGGCTGGAGCCCACCTGCTTCGAGAGGAGTGAGGACATCGGGGGGGTCTGGCGCTACACGGTCAGTGGGCTCTGCCTATGCTGGGGGGAGCGTCCCTGGGTTTGTCCCTCCCTCGGATGTGCTTTGCCTGCAGCAAATCATAGAATCAGTTGGGTTGGAAGAGATCATCAAGTCCAACCCTGGATCCAACCTTCAGTTTAATTACCAGATCATGGCACTCAGTGCCATGTCCAGTATCACCTTAAAAACCTCCAGGGACAGAGAATCCCCCACCTCCCTGGGCAGGCCATTCCAATGCCTGACCACTCTCTCTGTGAAGAACTTCTTCCTGATATCCAACCTAAACCTCCCCTGGCAGAGCTTAAGTCCATGCCCTCTTGTCCTACTGTTGGTTGCGTGGGAGAAGAGACCAACCCCCACCTGGCTACAACATCCTTTCAGGTAGTTGTAGACAGTGATGAGGTTTCCCCTGAGCCTCCTCTTCTCCAGGCTAAACACCCTCAGCTCCCTCAGCCTCTCTCCACAGCACTTGTGCTCCAGTCCCTTCACCAGCCTTGTTGCTCTTCTCTGGCCCTGCTCCGGCCCCTCAATATCTTTCCTGAGCTGAGAGGCCCAGAACTGAACACAACTCTCAAGGTGTGGCCTCACCAGTGCTGAGTACAGAGGAAGGATCAATTCCCTTAAGCTGCTGGCCACGCTATTCTTGATACAGGCCGGGATCCCATTGAGGGGATCCATCCAAAGAGGGAAGGTTGGTCATGGAGTGGCCATGCCCTCGAGAACTGTCCCTGTCCCAGGCACAGATGTGCCCCTCCCTCCAAGGTACAGAAGGAAATGGAGGGAGCAGAAACAGTGGTCACCTGGTGCTAGTCCTTGTTTATTCCTTATAACCAAATACAAAGAGGAAAACCACTCAAATGCTTTGGGGAGAGAAAGTCCTTCTCTGCACACCTTCACGCAGCACCACTGGCTTCACGCAGGACTCCATGGACGATACGAGACTCAGCGTGTACCGCTCGGTCATCACCAACACCTCTAAGGAGATGTCCTGCTTCAGTGACTTCCCCTTCCCAGAGGATTTTCCCAGTTACCTGCCCCACAGCCTCCTCCTTGAGTACTTTCGGATGTACGCCCGCCACTTCGACCTCCTACGGCACATTCGCTTCAAGGTGAGCAAGGACCACAAACCCACGGGGTACCAGTAGCTGCAGACACCAGGGTATCACCTGGGGGGGACAGGACAAGGCCAGGTGCCATCCCATGAGAACCATGACATGCCTTTGCATCCTGAATGCAGCCTTTGGGTGTCATGTTTTAAACAAGGCTGCTTTGACATGGGCTGCCTGCAGCATCTCCCCCTCACTGCCATCACCAGGGGAAAGGTGCAGGGTGGGATTTGGCAGCTTTGGTGGTGATGAGCAGCTCCCCAGGGACCCTGCATGCCCTCAGCAGCCCCAGCCCTTCACAGGCACAACTCCAAAACACAGCATGGTCTCTGATAGCTGTTTTGTTGGGCTTTGGTGCAAGTCAACAGTTCTCAGTGTGAGAAAGCACCCAGATTTTGCCACGTCTGGCCAGTGGGAGGTGGTCACCGAGACCGATGGCATCCGTGAGTCCCACGTCTTCGATGCTGTCATGGTTTGCACTGGCCATTACCAGGAGCCTTACTTACCACTGGAGTCTTTCCCAGGTAAGCCCTGTCCCAACAGTGGGATGGGCTGCAGCTGCTCCCTAAGATTTTCACGGTATCTTCAGCTGCATTTTCCTCTGAGAGCCTGGCTGCTTCACAAAGCTCTCACACTGGGGCAAGCAGGACCCTCACCCTGTTGGAATGGTGGAGGGCATTCCCAGGAATGTGAAAAACATCTTGTAAAGATTGACAGGCTTTTGAAAGGGGATTTGCAAAGTAGAACTTAACAGAGGGGGTGCATCACTCAGGGAGTCAAGACTTCCATGGGCTTCTCAGCTGCAAGTAGAGGTGGGAGGTGAAGGGTTGGGGTCTCCAGAGGGTCTGGGGCAGGTAAATGCATCTGGCAGTAGGAGAAGCTCCCTGCTCTCTGCCTAGGCATCGACACTCGCTTCAAAGGCCAGTACCTCCACAGCCAGGAATACAGAGATGCGGAGGCTTTGCGGGGAAAGCGGGTCCTTGTGGTCGGCATTGGCAACACCGGTGGTGACCTCTCTGCAGAGCTGAGCCGTGTGGCTGCCAAGGTACAACTCTGTGGTGGTGCTGAGCTCAGCCAGGGACCAGGAGAACCAGTGGCTCAGGGTACCGTGGGAAGCTTTGCCCCTGGGTTTCTCAATAAATTCCAATTCCAGTTGACGGCCACTGAAGAAGCTTTTTGCAATTCCTGGAGAGTTTGAGCCACCTGAGGAGTGGCCCTTAAGCAGCTGTGGGAACTTTGTAGAAGCTACCACAAGCTTCTTTGGTTCATCTGGATGCCATCTTCCCTCAGGATAACCCTCTCAGCTCCCAAGTGCAGGAGATGGGATTTGCCCTTCAAGGCTAAACCAACAACAAGATGCCTGGACAGGAGGCTGAGACCTGCCTCCTCTCCCAGGTATTCCTCAGTGCCAGGAGCAACACGTGGGTGATCAGCCGGGTCTCCAGCCATGGCTTCCCCTTCGACATGGTCAGCACCACCCGCTTCAACCACTTCCTTGACTGGCTTCTCCCATCCGCCCTCACAAGGAGGATCCGGTTTTGGAAGTTCAATTCACGGTTTAACCATGCAAACTATGGCTTGGCTTCCACCAAAAGGTGTTTTTTTCCAGTTGTTTTGTTGGTTGGTTAGGGGGTCTTGGAAACATTAAATGCCCAATTTTTAATTTGGGGGGATATTTGGGGACTAACAAAGCATTGAAGGGGAACTCTGACCACAGAAGTTGGTTTGGGTCCCTCCCAGCTGCTAACACTGCTGCCCTCTTTTTCCCTTGCAAGCTCCAAATTTAAGATGATTATCAATGAAGAGCTGCCATTCTGCCTCCTCTCTGGGACGGTGGTGTTGAAGCCAAGTGTGAAGGAGTTCACAGAAAGCTCGGCTGTTTTTGAAGATGGGACAACTGAAGAAAACATTGATGTGGTGCTCTTTGCCACGGGCTACATACACCCATTCCCCTTCCTTGAAGAGTCAGTTCGCAGCCTCTTTGATGACAACCGTTCCCTCTATAAATGCATCTTCCCTCCCCAGCTGGAAAAGCCGACGCTGGCCATCATCGGCTTGATCCAGCTGACTGGCTCAATTATGGTGGGATCAGAGATGCAGGCTCGCTGGGTGACAGGGATCTTTGCAGGTAGGAAATGGGGGATCTGCTGGTGTGGGAGGTTTGGGGCAGTCTGATCTGCAGGCCACAGAGCCCAGGGCTTATTTCAGCTCCATTGTGGCCATGACCATCAGTAGCATCTGTCCAACTGCATCCCTGTATCCCTGCTGCTCCACACCTGCTGCCGTAACCAGGAAGCATGAGCGCTCTGGGTAAAGGTGCTGGCAGCTTGGGAAGAGGGTGAGCATCTCAGCTGAATATATTGCTGGAGGTCTCTGGTTTCTCTGTTCTCAGGCTGGAACAAGCTCCCTCCTGCCAGCAGGATGATGGCTGAAGTTCTGAAGAGGAAGCCACCAGTCAAAAGGTGTGTGATGCCCCTGCACCTGGGATGCTACGGGTGCTGTGTGCCAGGATAACCGCAGGGAAAGAGGCAGCAATGGGAGAGACCTGTCTGGGACCCACCACTTTTCTTGGATGCATTTATTACCTCAGAACCTGGAGTGAGGTGGGGAATGCTATGGCAGCTCCTTTATGGGTGACGGGCCAAGACACCGTAAGCTGCTCTGTAGCACCTCATGGCAAGACCCAGGACCTGCAGGTCCCTCTGCCAGGACTCCAAGCCATGTCCTTATTCCTAGCATGTCAAGATGAAGGTTTGGTTTCCTCCAGACTAAGGGTGCCACCTCGTGGCTTTTTCTTCCCAAATCCGGGCAGTTGAGAGCATTGGGTCCAGGGCCAAGCCCCACCCAGAAACCCCACTGAAGCCAGGTAGTGTGGCTGGGGGACAGTTTGTGTCAGCTTTTGACAGGTCAAGGTGAATACTGGACAAGGCTGTTGTGTACATGGGCGCGAACATCCTGCCTTGTCTGCACTGGGGTTTTACAGGAGGTCAAGATGTGCCCTCAAGCATGTGGGAAGGGTGAGGATGGACATGGTGCCTTGCAGAAGCTTTTGGGAGCAAGGAGGTGACCTCAGGGCAGGCTGGGTTAGTCTGCCAGCAGGGCAGGGCTGGCTCATGGGACAAAACAGAGCCACAGGGATCATGACCAGGAGCCCCCGTGACTGCACCACAGTGCTGTTACACAGAAACATGGGAGCCTGAGGTACTTCAGGCTGTCCCAAATCTGCCGAAGCAGATTCAGCTCATGGCCTCTCTCCTGCAAGGGGTGTGAGGCCTCAAGCAGAAAAATCCTGGAGGTCCCTCCCAGAACTGAGTCCTTCTGCATTGCCCAGATTTTCCCAGTCCCCTTGGCATTCTTATCTCTGATAGTCTCACATCTCTTTCTCAAAATCTGCCAAATCCACACCTGTGAATTTCAGGGAAGGACATAACATCACAAAGTAAAAGCTAGAATGGTTTTGAGGCTGCAATTAGGCTGCAGAGACAAAACAAACTTCTGCCTCTTCCCTGCCCCAGGTAACTGCTGGGACTAACACAGTTGAGGCTCCTTCAGTGCCTTTAGTTTTATTTGGGGCTGAGGGAGCTCAGCCCCAGAGACTGGGGATGGAACGATGTCTGAGCCCGAAGCTTTTGCTTTCTGTGGAGCTGAGGTGGGATGATGCTATTAGATTTTGTCTTTTGTGCCCCACTGAAGGAAACCATCCGAGAGGGAGAACCTGAAGATGAGTTTTATCAGCTACATGGATGACATCGCTGCCTGTGCTGGTGTCAAGCCCAGTGTGCCAAGGCTGCTCCTGACAGACCCCCGGCTGGCCCTGGCTGTTTTCTTCGGGCCCTGCTCGCCCTACCAGTACCGGCTGGTGGGCCGGGGGGCGTGGAGTGGGGCCAGAGGTGCCATCCTGACACAGTGGCAGCGGGTGCTGAAGCCCTTGAGGACTCGGGTGGTGGATGAGGATTCCAACAGCTGGTCTGGCTGGCACTGGATGTGCCTCCTGGCTCTGCCTGTGGCTCTCACAGTGGGTTTCCTCCTTTCTAAAGGCCCCAGCTGTAGGACAAACCTGGTGAGCCCCAGCTGAGCTGGGGATGGTGCCAGGCTGTGTCGCTGCCGGGTGCTGGCCCAGCACCAGCTGGATCCTGGATCCTGGGAATGTTTGGTGTTTGTCCACGTCCTGCTGATGTTTCACACCCACAAAGGGCTGTACGGAGTGTTCACCCCCAACCTGCTGTGACCCACACCAGTACCAGTCTGGATCCCCAGAGGGTTCTTTGGAAGAGCCATTTTGGTGTGCACAAGGCCAGCTCTCTTCCATCCCTGGCTCATCCAGAGCTTCCTTCCTAAAATTTCAGCAAGACCCACAACACCTTGAGATTTCCTGAAACATGAACTTTGTGTTTGTCTGGTAACTTTTGGGACATGAAGAAGGCAGCTGCAAATAAACCTCACATATTTGGTCTTCCCTGATGGTTTCATTAATGGTTTATTATGGGGCAGAAGGCAGAGCCTCCCCACGCACCCACAGGTGCCTTCAGCAGGGGCTTTGCTGCACACCTGCCCTGGGGCTGCAGCCGCTTCCCTGAGGGAAAATGAGTCCCCAGCCACCCATCCTCCATCCCACTGCAAAGGAGCTCCTGTGGGGCACTGCCTGTCCCATGGATGGGGCCAGGGATGGGGCCAGGGATGGGGCCAGGATAGGGTTGAGGACTGGAATAGGGATGGAGATGGGGACCAGGATGGCAGAGGGGAAGGAGATGGAGACCTGGATGGTGACCCAAAAGGGGAGTGGGATGTGAATGGAGATGGGGACCCAAAAGGGGACAAGAGTGGGAACCAGGAATCGTAATGGACACAGGGATAGCTACCCAAAGGGGCAGTGGGATGGGTATGGAGGTGGGAGCAGGGACCCNCCCGGCAGGGGATAGGGATGGTCCCGGCAGAGCACAAGGATGGTCCGATCAGGGGACAGGGATGGTCCCACTAGGGATGATCCCGGCAGGGGATAGGGATGGTCCGTCTAGGGATGGTCCCGGCAGGGANCCTGCCCTGGGGCTGCAGCCGCTTCCCTGAGGGAAAATGAGTCCCCAGCCACCCATCCTCCATCCCACTGCAAAGGAGCTCCTGTGGGGCACTGCCTGTCCCATGGATGGGGCCAGGGATGGGGCCAGGATAGGGTTGAGGACTGGAATAGGGATGGAGATGGGGACCAGGATGGCAGAGGGGAAGGAGATGGAGACCTGGATGGTGACCCAAAAGGGGAGTGGGATGTGAATGGAGATGGGGACCCAAAAGGGGACAAGGGTGGGAACCAGGAATCATAATGGACACAGGGATAGCTACCCAAAGGGGCAGTGGGATGGGTATGGAGGTGGGAGCAGGGACCCAGCAGGGGACAGGCATAGGTAAGCAAAAGGAGAGTGGGATGGGGATGCAGGTGGGACCGGGACCCAGCAGGGCCGGGGCTGGGTACCCAAAGGGGGAGTGGGATGGGTATGGAGGTGGGAGCAGGGCTCCAGCAGGGCCCGAGGTGGTACCCAAAGGGGGAGTGGGATGACCCAGCAGGGCCCCGCAGGGATGGTTCCAGCAGGGATGGTCTCGGCAGGGGACAGGGATGGTCCCACTAGGGATGATCGGCCCGAGGTGTAGGGATGGTCCGTCTAGGGATGGTCCCGGCAGGGAACAAGGATGGTCCGATCAGGGGACAGGGATGGTCCCACCACGGATGGTCCCGGCAGTGCCGTCCCCGCCCCGTTCCGCCAGGGGGCGCCCCTGTGCCCGCGCTCCTGCCCGACTGCGGCACTGCGCGCCCACGTGACCGGCGCGCCGGGGGCGGGGCCGGAGGCGCGAGCCCGTGCGCGGTGACGTCAGACGTCGTTGGCGCCCGGCTTGGCCGCCCGCCATCTTGGCCCCTGTG
>VWZD01001522.1:469574-544920 GCA_013396695.1 Sakesphorus luctuosus | reverse complement strand
CGCTGGGCAGGCCCGCATCGGCGCCCGGGGCGGCCGCGCCCCGCCGGGCACAGCCCGGGCCGCGCCCCGGAGGGGCCGCTTTGGTGGGGCCGCTGCTGCGCCTTCCCCCGCCCGCCTTTCTGCCCCTGCGCCCCCTTCGTTCAGCGGCTGCAGGGCTCTCTCTTTCCCTCTCTTTCTCTCTGCCCCTCCGGGGATTCCTCGAGGAAGGCGCCGGCCCCTCCGTGCGGTCGCGCTCCCTTGGGCCGTGATTCCTCCCCCAGAATCGCGGGGCAGAGCAGGGTTTTCTCGCCGGGCCTGCAGGCACATGCTCGGCGCGCCGCCGTGGGTTTCCAGCTCGGAAATCCGCGTTCACGATCCTTTCGCTGCTCGCCCACGGTAAAAGGCGGGTCCGGGGGTGTTCGATGTAGCGCTGAGCGGAGCGGCGGTCGGGGGGTGTTGTTTGTGCTGCAGGGACAGGATTGTGAGGGGTGGGTGGTCAGTCAGGGCTGTTCTCACTGGTAGCAGTGAAGAGATGGGGAGATGACACGGCTGAAATTCCGGCAGCGGGGCTGCTGTGGCCATAATGCAGTGGGTGGTGGGAGCCGTCACCGAGGGATGCAGGGATTGAACATTCTGGGGCTAAGAATGCCCCGGATAGTTCCCAGTTCAGACCCCCTTCATGGGGAAGGGCGGCATGCATGAGAACGTGGTGCTGGACGTTGAACTGGACACTGTGGGTTTTCTGTCCTTTTTGTCTCTCACATGTGTGTTCTGTAAATTTGCTCTTCTGTGAGAGGTGTTGAACTCTGAATCATCGGGGAAGGACCATTTTTCTTTGCTGCTCTCAAAACTGGGCTCAGATGGGCACATTAGTGGAAATTGGCTTTATTTCCAAAGAAGGAACAGGGCTCTGATTTTTAATGGCTTTGTATTTTCTGCAGTGAGGCACCGGGCCTACCCCTTGTCTATTCTTAAAGAGCTCTGCTCAGACAAGAAACTGCTTTTGGAGGGGGAGGAAACAGGACATGATCTCATTTGTCCATGGGTGAGAAACAAAAGGATCACCCTTAAACACCGACTGCCAGGAGCTGAATGTGCCTGTCGGGTTTCTTTGAATTGTGTATTCTGGAGAATTTTTCTCCTGTGTTAATTTTGTGGTGTTTTAATGTAACTCTGCAACAGTCTCCTTGGGTCTAAAGCCTCTCAAAGTTTTGGGAATTGTTTGAACTCGGTGATTGTTCAGTGGAAAGGCAGTTTGGTGGAGATCTGTGCTTGAGGGGTGGTGAACTGAAGAGTAGAATTTGGTTCTCTCACAGATGAGTCCCAGTGTGTAGAGACCACGATTGTGGCCTCTGTGTCTGTCACCTAAAACTACCTTCGTATCTCTGTATGTTTCTTGCATTAAGTTCTTTGCTTTTGTAGATAATACCTTATGAAATACATATAAATCAACATACAGTTGCTAATATAAATACTCTGTGTCTTGGCCGTGTGGTAGCAATTTATAATTTCTTTATTCTCATTTAGACTTTCCATAACAGGAACCCTGGTTTTTGCAGAGCAGAATAGTTACATCAGTGCTCAGTTTTAACTTGGGCTCCTTGGTGAGTGGTACAGATTTATAGGACTCATCCTCCCATCCCGGAGTCCACCAGGGAAAGTGAAACAGGCCACAGTGAGCAAGGAGAAGATGATGCAATCCAAAGGGAGCTTCCCTTTGGTCTGTCTGAATGGATGTTGAGTGTCAGTTAGGGGAAGGAATGTGAGTCAGAGCAGCGGTTCTGTTGGCTGGTTCACTCCAGCCAGGTGTCCCACCCTATGGAAGTGCAGGCCTTTGATCCAGCCTGTTTTCCAGGCTCAGTAACGGGAGTGATGGGAAAGGGCAGAGGGGGTGGAAAGTGTAGACTAAATACCATATAAGGGTGGTGTGGATACAAAGTGGAGATAAAAATCTTGCAGAAGAATTAAACCCTTGCACAGTGTGCTCTTGCAGAGGAGCAAACCCTTGTGTGGTGGGCTGGGGATGTGAGTGAGGGAAAAACACTCACAAGTTGGGCATTTTCACAGGCACTCAGAGTAGCTGAGGGTTTGATGGGAAAAAACTCTGCCCTGAAATGCACCAGCTTTCCACTAGTCAAGGATGGATGTTGGGCTTGTAATGACGGCACTGCCAGTGGTGTTTTACTGGTAGAACCAGTTCATCATCTGTAGGAAACTTTTTCCTTGCTCACCCTCATTGTTTTTTTGGGTCTGGATTTCACAAACCTGGTAAAAGCTCGTGGGTGACAGCAGGTGTTAAAGTAAGGGTTGGAGTTTGGGTGGGGAGGTGGGAGAAGATAATGCAGTGTGAGTTTGGTGAAATGAAAATGGAGTGTACAGGAGTCTTTAAAAATGCATGAAGAGCAGAGGAAGATGAAGCCCTAATAAAAATCAGATGAAGAACAGCTTTTATGTCTATGGAGAACAGGCTAACAGAAATAGACTGTTTTTATTACAAATACCTCAGCCATTACATAACATTCTAAGTAAATGCTAACAAGCTGCTCTGTTACAGATTGCAAACACATACTGGAGGGAGAAGCTGCTTGACATTCACATTGTTCATGTTTTAAATTATCTGCCACTGTCTTGATTAAAAGTAAAATTACAGTGCAGAATCAACATTACACGTCTTGGGTCTGAAATATGATGGTGATAATTTTAACTGATATGTATTTGAAAAGAATGTGGGTTATGTTTTCAGGGGCTTGGAGCATCAGAGACAGGAATTACTGCACTTCATATCCAGGTGCAGCAAAGGCACAAGTACTGCTGAGGAACTGTGGCATCCCCCAGGGCTGGGTCACTGAGAGAAAGGGGTCATTAAATACCTACTTAAATCAGTGTACAGGTGATTCCTGAGTGAAATGGCAGCCTGGCTTGACTTCAGTTAGTTGGGCTATAACTTGTGTTCCAGCAGTGACTGGGCTGCTTTGCTTTTTTGCTGCACTGCTTGATTGATCTGGCAAACCAAACTTAGCAAAGCAGCCCTTTTCACTCTGTCCTCCTGAAACCACGTAAGCCACTACACCTTGGTTAACATCAGTACTTTGTAAGCACATACAGCTGTTCCTTGGTTCTGTTGTTTGTGAATTTTAACTTACAATTTAACTCTTACAGCCATAATTTTAAAAGAATGTTTGCAAGAGTAAAGATATAAGTTATGCTTAAACTGATTCGAATCTTCTTTTAAGGTGGAAGTGCAGGAACATCTTCATTTTCTTTGAGAAGCCAACAATTATCTCCCAGTTAAAGACTTGATATGCTTTAGCACTTACTATTTCTCTGTTTCAAAGTAACCAGTTACCCACTGGAGGACCTCACTGGCTTAATATCAATGCATTGATGCTTTCATTTTGCAAGGAAAAATAGTTTTATTTGCAGGGCTCATTATATAGTTCTGTTTAGGGCAGCCTGTGCAAGATGCCAAGTGTGGGTGCACAGCAGGTGCCCCCTGATGGTGGGGAACAGTCAGATTTTCTCTGTAAACAGTCTGTAGGAAAGATGTGTTCTGGTAAGAAAACTTTGCCTTTGGCTTGTGTCATCTCCACATGGTTCATTTGCCAGATCTCCTTGGTTGGGAGATGTTCTTCCTGCCACAGGTGGAGCTCTCAACATGGACAGTGTACACACAGCTTTGGGTAAGGAGAGGTTTCTTGGTAAGTATTTGGGTAGTGTTTGTTCTGAATTATTTATTGCATCTGCAAAGCAAAGTATCAAGGGACACATGGGATTTTTTTTTTTCCCTAAGCAGAACAAACAGAGAACCAAGAGCAAGTGAAGATGTTAAACTTCATTGCAGCCATTTGGCAGGTGCAAGTTTAACTTCCATGGAGAGTGGCTTGTGAAATGCTGAAAGGGAGAGACATAAAGCTGGGGGTGCTGATGAGGCTTTTCTAATTCAGCTCCTCACAAGACCTGGTTGGCTCCAGTCTGAAGCAGGGCTGGGGCTGACCCTCAGTGCAATTAACCAGTGTTGTTGAGAGCTGTTGGCAGTGTGGTGTTGGCAGCTGCATCTGTTCCATACTGAGCATTCTTCACTGAACAAGGAGATGTGTCTGCTCCAAGGAACTGGTGAGCCACAGGGAAGAGATGTAAGCAGAGATCCAGAGGATACCGGCAGCAGGTAAGGTAAGAGAGGCTGAGCAGTTTGGAGCTCTCCAGGCTGGACCAGAGCAAGGAGCAAACTCTGTGTGAGCCTCAGAGTGAAGTTTCTCAGTGGGTGCTGTCAGTGGTGTGTTACAGGTTGTCAGCCATGGATTCAGTGTCCCAGTGGCACTGCCTTCAAAGCCTAAAAAATGTAACATCAGAGAAACACAGAGGAGAAATTATGTTTATTTCTCATGTACAGGAGTGCAGTCAGGAATATGGTAGGAGTTACAGGCAGCACAGAATTTGGGCAGAGTGGTGACAAATATCCTAAGTTATTACACAGTTGATTACTGTCACTGTTACAACCATATTTTTATCATGTTAAGGCTGCACAGGACTTTGTATTAAAGTGTTTACTCTGTAGATTCCTACTGGTGATGAATATTTCCATCTTCAAATTGGACACTTCAACAGCAAAAATATCTTGAGAAGATGAACAGAAAAAAATCACAAAAAAGCTAGAGAAGAGGCAAATAATGTTGGCACATCTGTTCTAAAGAGGAATGAAAATTCTTGAGGATGGAGCCCTGGAGTGGTTCTTGTGTTCCTCTAAAATATTCTGAAAGAGCTCATGAACAGAAGAGCTTGCCTGAACATTATTTCAAAGCAACTCCTAGCAAATTTCTGAAGTAAAAAACCTTATATGTAATTATTTATATTGTTTAAGGACTAATCTGTGAACAGGGGCTTTGTAAAACAAGTTCTGTATAAAAATATTACTTACTTGCAGCTGAGGTCAAGGATACTTTAAAGGTTCAGAAAGGTGTGATGTACAGAGAAATCCACTGCTCAAAGTTGTGGCTCCTTGGGAAGAATGCTGAAAAAAGTGTCACTTCTGTCAAGAAANTCAGGCATTGGAATGGGCTGCCCAGAGAGGGGGTGGATTCCCCATCCCTGGAGGTTTTTCAAGTGAGCTTGGCCGTGGCACTGAGTGCCATGATGTGGTAAAGGGCCTGGAGTTGGCCCAAGGGTTGGACTTGATGATCTGGGAGGTCTTTTCCAACCCAATCCATTCTATGATTTTGGCCTTTCCATCCAGGCTTCTGCTGGGTGGGGGGTGCAGTGGAGAAAGACACAGGGTGGTTCTTGTGACAGCCTGCCAAGTGTGTTTGTAGTTTTTAAGGGACTGTTTGTGATCTTAACCATTGATGGATGCCTCTACAGAGCTGCTGTGGTCTGGATAAACTGACCTCAGTTAGTTATTAGGAAGCCTGGTGGATAGTTGTAATTTTTTTCAGTTAAAAAAAAAAGACTTCTGATAGGTAAGACAGGTCACTTTGGTCTTCTGTGTTCAGACAAACTGCTCCCTACCA
The DNA here is from genome assembly GCA_013396695.1 of Sakesphorus luctuosus. NCBI lineage: Eukaryota > Metazoa > Chordata > Aves > Passeriformes > Thamnophilidae > Sakesphorus > Sakesphorus luctuosus. The sequence goes on along the minus strand of VWZD01001522.1, from coordinate 539,437 downwards.
GCTGTACTTCGATAGCAGGTTTGTTTCTGCAAGAATTTACCTTAATTTATTCCCTTATCTTTTGCTCAGATAGGCAGCGATGCAGTTTTGTGAGCCTTGAAGTTTTCTCATTCTTCCAAATAATGGAAATTTCTTTAATAAATGGTTTTTCAAATCTTGAAAATAAGTCTCATTTGGCATCTGCAAGTTGAAAAGCTAATTGGGTGAAGGCACTTACATTGTTCTGTTCCCAGAAGTAAGGAGAATGCATATCATTATGATGCTCTCTTTAATTCTATAGAAGCTGGGCGGTTTTTCTGGTCCTGGCTTCCTTCCAGAAATTCAGAACTCCTGCCTCAATTAAAAATTTACAATTTTAAAAAATTTTAATCAACTGCATAAAACCAGAAAATAAAAAAATCTGTCTTGCAAAAAATTTGCTAAATGCTCTGTGGCAAAGAAGTCAAAAGAGGCTCGGAAAGACATTGTCAGGCTAAGAAGGAGTAAAGTAGCTGCCTTAAAAGTGACCTGCAAGGAAATTTTGGATCTTAACATTTGCAGAGAAGGAAACATTTTTAGTTGAAACATATTCAGTGATCTCTCAGAACATCTACATTGTGATTGATGAGGATCATCAGCACGAGGCCAGAGTGGCTGTGCTGGGTCAGTGCATGAGCTTTGTGGGGTGCTGGTTCTGATGTAGGTCTGACACTCTGCCAGTCTCTGCTGGAATAGCGTGAAAAATCCTTTCTGGCAAAGAAACTCTACTTTGATAACTTGAAAATGGGCTGCTACTTGAAGAAATGCTTGTAATACTGTTTGGGGTGGTTATTCCTATTTCTTGTTTTCACTTGGGTTGTGGTTGTGGAATGAAGTTTCTTCCCACTAGTCTGGGTCATGTTCTGATTGTTATAGTTTTAAAATAATGCAGCCCTGGGTGCAGCTTCAGCCTTTGAGTCCATTCTCTTCAGTATCTGATTGTATGCACATCCAACGTGTTAGCCTGAAGACCTGTCCCTCATGCTGCAAAGGAGTTTGAAATTACCACCAGTTGTCTAAACTCAGGGGCCAATTCAGAATTATTCTGTCTAAATCTTTTAGGCCAGTCATCAATTTGATTTGTAATTTTTTGTGGTTTGGGGGTGGTTTCTTTGTTTGTTTGGGGGTTTTTTTGTTTGGTTTTTTGTTTGATTTTTTGTTTGGTTTTTTGTTTGGTTTGGTTTGGGTTTGGTTTTTTGTTGTTGTTGTTGGTTTGGGGGGGGTTGGGGTTTTTTTGATTGCACAAAGGGTTAAAGCCTCAAGGCTGAGTCTGGACATTCTGTATTTCACTTTCTCAAGGTACTTGACTACCAGAGTATGGGAGAGGATTTCTGTACAAGTTTCATGTGCTCAGTGGTCCTGCTGCTGGAGATGGCAGATGTTGGATTTTCAGTACAGAATTGTGATGTCAGTATTCCCAGCAGGACGGTTTTTAGGGAGCTGGTGTATTTATTTCAGTTACAAGCTGTATAACTCTCCTTCATGTTACTTAATTGTACCCTGGATATTCAGGGGGAGACTATCCATGGTTTTTCAGAAATGGTGGGACAGAGAGGTGATGTCTCAGGATATTCCAGATAGGGAACTTGTAGGCAACAGTAGAGGAGTTTTTGTTAAAATTGCCTGGTGATACTTGTACTATTTTTCATTATCTTACCTCTGAAAATTCAAAGAATTACCAGACATAAAATACATTGAAGGGAGTTTCTTAATTTGTCTTGTTTGAAAGCATTGAATCCCTGGGCAACTGCATTGCTTTAAGTAATATTTAGGTAGTATTTGTCAAAATACTGAACAGTGTAATCTGATACTCTGAATATAAAAATGCAAAAAAATTATACTCAAACTAAATGAAATTAAAGTTGTCATTTTTCCCCCATCCCGAGTTCTTGAGTAGCTGCACTGGGATCCTCTGCCTGAGAGGAGAGGGGACCATAATCTGAGTTACCTGAGGGTACTTCCAAAGGAGATTATTTCCTAAACAGCACAGGTGTCAGAAATGATGGTAGCTGAAAGGCAGCAGCTGTGTGTGTGACACATGGAAATGCTCAGTCCAGTTCTGACAGTTTTATTGCCAGTGTGAGTTTGTCCTTCTGTGGCTTTTTAATCCCTTGCTCTGTGGGCACATCTAAAAAGTCACGCTCATCAGGAGTGATGCTGCAGATGGAGCTGCTTTGGGCAGGGCTTTTCCACAGAAATAGGATTTCTGTGCATGTGAGTGAAATATTCATGCACATACAGTTAAATAGATACAGTTAAATAGATACTAAAATCTGGATACAGACAAACTGGGGGTTTTGCTGTCCTGGAGTCCGTGGGGGTTTTTACCATTTTTTCTTTTTTTCTCAAGAATGCAGTAAAAAAAATAATAGCACTGACAGATTTTTTTTCTGCAATACATGTCCTAAAAGTTTATTTTAAAGTTGTCACTGCTCTTAGTGCCATGTTAGGCTTAAAACACTCGTGTCAAAAATGCCCTGGGCTGTTCCGGTTTGTTGCTGGTTGTCCTGTTGGAAGGTGAGATTTTGGGTCACTGGTGTTTCTCCCAGAAATTCAACCACCTGCCTTCCAGTCTGAGGCAGTGGGAGGTTTCCCTGCTCCACAGATTGCTGGTTCAGACCAACATATGTTGGTGGTGAAGTTCCTTTCTGTGTAGACTTTCTGTGGGTGGCTCATCCGGGTTGTTTTCATTGCCAGGCTCAGTGGTTCTGTCCAGGCTGTTGCTTGGGTGTCTGTTGGAATTGACACAGATGTATTTGTGGGTGCTCATCTCTGGCATCCACAAACTCCATTTTTGTAAGATGCTTCTGTGGGATAATTCCCTAAAATGGCTCTCTTGTGTCACGGTCTGGTTTCCACCTGACATACTTAGTTTTGGTGGTGTTTTGGGAAGGCTTCCTTGGGCTTTACAGGGCAGTAGTTCGAAGAGTGATTGAAGTAGCACAGCCTGCTTTGCTACAGCTTTTGTTGGTACAGGAAAACCAAAGGTGAGCAATTCAGATCCATACAGACCCTGTGAGACTGGAAGCAGCTGAGAATGATCAAGGCCACAGTTGCAGTTGTCTGGTAAAGGAGAAATCACTCCCCAGAAGTTTCTGATGAAAACTGCTCAGGTTTCCCACACCACACCAGAGATGTTCCTGAAAACAGTCAGGAGGAGTTCACCAGACCATTGGACTTACGAGATATGGATTATAACCAGTTAGAATTTGCAGTTAGATGGTGTGAGATTCAATTTAGCCAACTGAATGTAGCCTTAACCCTTTATAAACCGTGTGCAGTGTGTAACAAATGGCATTCGCTTGACCACATTGGCCTGTGCGTGGTGTCCTTTTTCCTCCACGTTATTTATTGTTTACTTGAAGCTTTGTCTCCTGATGGAGTGCCTTGGTTCTGAGGAGCAAAGCTAATTTTGATTTTCCATTTGGTGGCCATTAACAGCATTCCTCTATAGATTATTTGGTGCCTCAGGGATCCCCCTGTGCTGGAGTTTTCCCAGTGAGGTGATGGGTGCAGAACAGGCAGTGATCCTACTTGGTCTCGTCTCTCCACAGATTACATGGAATCAATGCAACCTGTGCATTGTGTACCCTCTTTTGAGCTCTGCTGAAAACCAGTCAGCCCCAAATTGGAGATGGAAAAGTGTATTAGCAAGGCTTTCTAAGAAAATAATAATAAAACTTAGTGTAGATCTTTTTCAAGAATGAGTTGTAGTGAGATCTGCCCAGGTCTGGAGAGTTTCTGGTTTTGTAGGTCATAGAACCATGTCTGAGGTACATGAAGTAGAAGCTCTAAAGTCCTCAGTTTCCCTTCAATTTTCAGCCTGCTTAGCAGCAAATCTGCTTGTCAGTGAACCTTGGGAAATCCTGACCTTGGAGGCTTTATTGGATACTTCAATGTGACAGTGACTTTTGCTACTGAAGTGTGACTGGAGGTTACCCAGGCTTGTGTTTATGGTGTATTAAGCAGAGCAGTGCTGAAGGTCTTAAGAATTCTTAATAATGCAATAAATGGCCAAAATTTTTATTTGTTTTGGGTTTATGTTTCTAAATAAAAAATTGACCTGGAAAATCTTGATCCCAGAGTGATACTTTGGGCACTAGAAAGTTGTGAGTATAAACTCACCAATAAGAGTTTGTTGGTTTATATTGTTTATAAACATCCACATCAGAAAAGTGAAGTCAGTTTAATTGTAGTTCCATTTATTAAATGTGTGGAACCTTCTCTGTTCAAAGCCATGTTAAAAATGTATCCAATAATTGCACAGTATTGAGTGTTCATTTAAAATAATAGGATTCCTTGATAATGGGTTACAAAAAGCATGAAGGTTTTCTGGGGTTCCAAGTATGTTGAATCCACTGTCCTGTGTTTATGTGTTTTAACTTGGTGTTGTGTTTCTGTAATTGATTTAAATCAGTCTCTTTTCTGAAGATCCTGCAGCTGCTTTTCAAAATTTAATATCTGGCTGCAGATTATGCTTTGGGTTTGCAGTTGGGAGGCAGCTCCTTCAGTTCTGGAATCTAAATATGCCAGACTTAGAGTTGAAATGAAATCCTTCCTTTCTAGCTGAAATTTTAATGCCACATCTTTGTGTGCAATGAAGTTTTTTTTTATATATTACTAACCCTGATTTGGGAGCATCTGCCTCTTAACACCAATTGAATCTGTGGTGAAAAACTTTCTTCTTTTCTTTCGGTGTTGTCTTTAGTTCCAGAACTTACCAGAACCAGTTGTTCAGTGTCCCAGAAACAAAGCTATTCTTGGAAAAGTTGGAGTTATGGCTGGATACAAATAACGGATTTGTATAAGGGTTTTTGCCCCTCAGCCACTTGTACTGTGCTTAAAATAAAGTCTGTCTGGATTTGGTTCTTGGTTTCCGTTTTGAGAGAGGTGCTAATGTGTCCCAGTTACAAATAAACTTCCATGTAGCATTCTTTGTGATGTTTCCCACTTCACAGATGGGCCTTGAGGCACTGAGAGTTGGAGGTTCTGGGAAATCTGCAGCAGGTTTCAGTCGTGAATGGTGTTCTTTGGCTGGTCATTGTAGTCCATCCTCCAAATTTCACCAAAATACAGCCCTTGAAGTGGAGGTGACATGGACTAGGTGTCCTCCCTGTGTTGAATAGGGATTGTGGGAATTATTCCAGTATTTGCTTAACGTTTTCCAGACTAAAATTGTGAGAAGCTCCTGCCCAGGTTGCCTGTCCCAGGTGATGGTGTCCTTGTGGGGTGGGTGGGGGTGTTGAGGTGATGGGCCTGCATCAAAGCCAGCTGTGATATTGCTGAGCAAGGCTCTTCACAGGATACACTCCTGTGGAAAAGAAAGTAAATACTTCTTAGTGGAGACTAGGATATCTAGATTTTGTGTGCTGTTTTCTGTACACAAGCGTCTGAGTTTACTGTGGAATTTAAATAAGCCAGCCAGTCAGAGGCTGAAAAAAATAGTCTGATACAGAAATTACAGTAATAATTTTAACCTTAAAAATCTTAAAGCCACAGTGAAGGTCATTAACTTATTTGATAGCATTGCAGAGCAGCTGAAAGGTAATCTTCACTCCAGAGTTTTGAGAGCATTGTGTCTCCTGTAATTATGCATAATAGTAACTGTAGTCACTCAGAATGAACAGCTGACTTGCTTGGATTTCTTAACAGTGCAGTGAGCCCTGCCAGCTGCCATTATTGCTTGTGCTGTTCCCTGTCCTTCTGTTCCCTGTCAGGGGGTTATTTAGCTTTGCTGAGGAGCTCTGACATCTTTTGTGTCTCGCTGCTTTTCAGAGGTGTGTCCAGCTGCCTTGTTCTTGCTCACAGCACAGGGAGGCCAAACCCAGAGCACAGCAGCTCTGCACTGCTGAGGGTTGGACTGAGGGAGCTCAGACTGACAGCTCCCTTACAGACAGTAATGAAATATGTCAGTGTTAGGGCAAATTGGGAATCACTTGGTGAGTCCAGTACTTGCCAGGGTATTATCATAGAATCACAGAATCAGTTGGGTTGGAAGAGACCTCCAAGATCATCAAGTCCAGCCCTTAATCCAACCACACTTTGATTACCACTCAGTGCCACGTCGAATCTCAGTTTAAAAACCTCCAGGGATGGGGAATCCACCACCTGCCTGAGCACTCTCTCTGCAAAGAATTTCTTCCTGATATCCAATCTAAACTTCCCCTGTCAGAGCTTGAGCCCGTGCCCTCCTGTCCTACTGTTGGTTGCCTGAGAGAAGAGACCAATCCTCACCTGGCTATAACATCCTTTCAGGGAGTTGTAGAGAGTGACAAGGTCTTCCCTGGGCCTCCTCCAGGCTAAACACCCCCAGCTCCCTCAGCTTCTCCCCGTAGGACTTGTGCACAAGTCAAACGTGTCCTGTGTTAAAACCTGAAGGGAAGTTCTGGCCAGGTGGGGGTTGGTCTCTTCTCCCAGGCACTCAGCAATAGGACAAGGGGGCACGGGCTCAAGCTCTGCCAGGGGAAATTGAAGTTGGAGATAGAAAAAAATTCTCTCCAGAGGGAGTAATCAGGCATTGGAATGGGCTGCCCAGAGAGGGGGTGGATTCCCCATCCCTGGAGGTTTTTAACCTGAGCTTGGCCGTGGCCCTGAGTGCCATGATCTGGTAAAGGGCCTGGAGTTGGACCAAGGGTTGGACTTGATGATCTCGGAGGTCTTTTCCAACCCAATGCATTCTGTGATTCTATGAAAACCCCTCGTAGGTTGTTCTACAGGAGTGATTCCAAGGCTCTGCTATGGGAATGTAGGATGTACAACTAAAGTTTGGATGAAAAGGCAGAGGTCTTGGAGCTGGATAGTTTTACATGGCTCAAAACCATGCAATTATCTCTTTATAACTGTTGTTGGATGGCACTGGGTGCTTGTTTAATGTATGACTTGGCAGGAATGTTTGTAGAGGGATACATGGGCTCTTCAGAGGGAGGATTGGTCATCCCTGGCTTGTAGTACCTGGTCTAAAGTCTAATTTTGCAAGAACATCTTCTTTGGCAACCACTCTTGGGTCTAAATCTAGTTAAATATGAATATATTGGCCTGCCTAATTGAGCAGAGCACTGTTTGTGGTGCTTGATTTATTTCTGCCAGTCAGATTACTGAGGAATGTGCAGTTTTAATCATCATGAACTATACAGTTTTTTTTTCTTTATAGTATAACTTTGGAAAAACTTGTCAAACAGTATGAGTTTTAACATTATCAGAGGCACAGAGCTCAGCTGTAATGAGCTGGGTAATTTCTGTAAATTTAACATAAAAAGACACCATTGGGGAACGTGGTTACTGTCTCCTATTCTTTAAGCTTTGGAATGTTGTAGGAAGAACAGTTGTTACAGTTAAGGTCTGCCCAAATATGAAGTCTGTCTTGCTCTATTGAGAAGACAGTTATAATTAAGATTTTCCATGTTTCATCTCTACCAGAGGGGCAGGCTTTGGAAAATATGACAAAACATTATCATAAACCATTCTCAGACTGCTTTCTACTCTGTGTGCCTCTGTTAGGGCTTTGCTGCTGCTGTGAACTTGGGGGATAGAAATGAACGGAGTTGTCTTTTTTCTTCTTTTTCTTTTTTTTTTGTTGGTTGGATTTGTTTACCAGCTTCTAGATTATTCACCGCTGTGAAGCAAGTTCATGTTTTCAAAATCCTTGGCTGAGATGAGTCTTGTGCTGAAAACGAAAACTCTGTATGAGTTGTTTGTGCTCGAAGGAACGTGTGAGCTCCTGATTATAGTGTAGGACTCGGTACTTACTGCTCACCCAAAGCCTCTTTGCCACCCCGTGTTCCTGCTGATCACCTGCCCAGTGCCTGCACAGGTGCTCCAGGATGCTTGTCTGGGCCTTTTTATCATAAACACAAGCCTGGGAGCAAAGAGGAACAGGAGAATTGAAGGGAAAGAGGCTGCCATGTTCATTCACAGACATTTCACTGGAGACCTTGTGACAAACTGAGTTTCCTCACGGAAGAGGAGGCGCATGCTGAGCCTGATGTTTGATCTGGACTCCAGCTTGGTAAACTAGTCTGCCTGGATTGAAGTCTCCAGACTAGCTGAAAGCAGTTGTGTGGCCATGAATAATCCCAGTGGGCAAAGCTTGACATGTTGTAGAATTGCCAGTTAGTACTGAGGCAGCCTGCAGAGGGAATGGGTGCTTGGAATCGGCTGGACTGATAACTCCAAAGATAAGCTTGTTTAAATTTATGTATCATGCTGGGTGAGGTGTTTTCTTCCCTGTGCCTACGATGATCTTTGAGGAGTCAGCTGTGGCTTCCAGTCAAACCTTGCACTCTCAGAGTGGAGTGTTTTTGGATAGCTGAGGGATGGCCTGACAGCCAAACTGAGGTCTGTGATGTGCTTGATGAGGAGCTGGGTTCCCCCTGCTGCCATCCTGTATTTCATGGTTTTGGGTGACATGAAGAATGGCTGTTGGTGTAACACTTGCTGTTGAAATAGCCAAATGCTGGCTAATCTGGAAAAACAAAGTCTGGGAGTTGCTGTCTTTGTGAGGGGAGAGTCTGTTTCTTGGCCATGTGTGTGGCCCCATGGGAAGCTGCAGACTGTCCCCTTTGTGACAGGGTGCAGGGATTGTCACAGAAAAGCTTCTGGCCCAAGGTGTGCTGAGGCTGAACAATCCCAAGGTTATTTGCCATCTCTGTTTCTTTTCAGTCATGGCTGTTAAATTGAGGCAGAAGGCAGAGGATGATGGGAATGTTATTATTCTAATATAAAAAATTTCCTTTTCACATTTCTTAATGTCTGTCATGACTAAGTAAGTGCTTTGTTCTTTAGCTGCTTGTCCTTGCAGACTCTTCTTGATCCACAAGCACCTTGAGTGTGAATCGCGCTCCTTTTGAGGATTCTCTGCAGCTCTGAGTTTGACATTGGAGCTTATTGATCACCAGAGGGTTTGAGCAGGATGTCTTGCTTCTTGCTGCCTGCTTTCAGAACAAAACACAAGGGTATTCTGCAATTCAGATGGAAATATATAAAAAATTGCTGGGATAAAGAGGGTAGCAGGAATTTTTGTGTTACTGTATAGTAACATTGAGGTTAAATGAATGTTCACTTGTGTTCCTGCCTGGTGATGAACAGCAGCTCTGGCAAGTTCCTTCTAAGAACTTGCAGTGCAGTGTCAGTGTTAATTCCTGGGTTTTTCTCAGGTCCTGCTATTCCAGGGGAAGGAAGGAGGGAAGAGCTGACCCGCCCTAACAGCCCCCTGATTTGCTGCTGCAGGAAGGACAGTGTAACTCTCGGATTAAGGAATTCTCACCCTCCCTGTCTGATCATACTGTCTTCCTACTTCTGATAAACAACAACTTCTTACTCTGTGCATTTAAGTTTCTCTGGCTGCTTTGTGATTATTTTAATTGGAAAAGAAAGCAAATTCCAGAAATACTGTCCTGCAGTTAATGTTATCTCAGCACTTGGCTTTGGGAGCCGGTGAAGTCATTGAGCTTCCCCAGTGGAGAAGCAGCTGCTGATGGAAACTTTGCGTGTTTGTGGGGCTTGGGATTGGTTTTCAATTGGTAGTTTTGTAGTGAAATCGTGAACAGTATTTACAGCTTGTACAGTGTTTGTTAATTAATCACCGACCCACCTGATTTTGGGACGTTCAAATTGTAAAGATGGGAATACTTCACAATTCTTTGTGTGACATAATGACAGGGGTTTCTGGAGATAATGCATTCCTTGGCATCTCCAGTGTGCTTAAATGAAACAGCATTAATGGTGTTAAATGTGCTGTCCACTTCTGCCCTGGGAACTCTGACTTGAATGCTGGCTTATATTCAAATTGCTTTACTTTTCTGTTGTTTTTCTTTACAGGCAAACTTTGAGGAGTGAACAGGAGGTAACAGACTCGATGAGTTTCCAGCGAAATGTCGGAAAAGTCAGGCCAGAGTACAAAAGCAAAGGATGGAAAAACGAAGTATGCAACACTCAGTCTGTTTAATACCTACAAGGGAAAGTCACTGGAAACTCAGAAAACCACAGGTGGGTGAGCTGTGTGTGTTGTTGCATTCTTTCAGTTTCATCATTGCTGGAGTGCTAGTTAAGAGTGCAAAGCATATGAGTACTTAACCACAGCAACGTTCTCTCTTAACTGCTTGGTCCAGCAGTGAAGTGGGAGGATTGTGGAAAGCAGCGTTTGTTACAGTTTCTGGTGAGCTGTAAACAGGAGTATCAGCTCAGAGAGACAGCATTTGCAGTCTAGGAGAAGTAGAATGTAGGTAAATAAAATCTGGTTTAAACCTGCACTCTCCATGTGTTATCAGCAGCTGACACACCATTCCCAGCTGTGCTTTTCACTGCAGTGAGGTTGGAGGCACTGCAAGTGTTGGATTAAGGAGAAGACAGTGCTTACTTTCAGATCAGGTGGTTTGTCTGTTTTGTGGACAAAAACTGGGTGAAACTTTCACTGACACCTCAAATAAGGTGACTGAGCCTGGTTTTTTGTGATTGATGGGACTGAGAACCAGGGGAGAGTGACATTGTGAGGGTTTTGAATTGGATTTGACATCCTTGCTTAAGCTGAGGGTAAAAGAGAGAACGAAAGTTCAAACTTTAAGTTCACCACAGTATTATTTTTAAAGATTGAAACTGTTGTAATGACACAGCTTGCCCAGGGCAGTAACCTGTACTTTTTCACCTGAGTTAATGAGTTGGTAGGCTGAGTGCCCTGTGTGGTGCATTAGCTTTGTGCTGCTTTTCCATGACTGTGATCTGGAGCAAATGCAGTTTGTAGGAATCTTTTTGTAAGAGCAGCATCTGCCAACTGGAATTGGCAGCAGGAAAGAACTGGGCTGGACCCACGTGGGTATTCCTGGACTCATCAATGTCCATTAAGTTGCAGAAGGAGCAAGAGAATGATGCTTGACAAAATACTGAGGGATATTAAGTACATTGTATTTTAAATGGGTTCTCTCTGTCACTGAGTGCTGTGTATAAAGGAGGGGCAATAAAATCTCTGAGACAGGCTCACCATAATGACTCACTGTTGGAAAACTACTCAAGTTCTCCCAAACCAAGTATTTCCGATTCTCTTTTGTAAAAATTAAATTATAAAACATTGGGAATCTCTGTTTCTTAAACTCTTAAACTTTTCTGACTTCTTGCAGAACATATTTGTGTAGCTTTGCATAAACACTGTCTGCCAAACAGCACAGCTAAACTCGCTCTGTGTGTTCTGGGCCGCAGTTGCCGCACGCCATGGATTGCAGAGCCTTGGGAAAGTTGCTATTTCCAGGAGGATGCCTCCCCCAGCCAACCTGCCCAGCCTCAAAGCAGAGAACAAAGGCAATGACCCCAATGTGAACATTGTGCCTAAAGATGGCACAGGATGGGCTTCCAAACAGGAACAACACGAGGAAGAAAAGTAAGTGACCAGCAAGCTTTGGTTTGCTGGGCCATTTCTCTCACGTTTTCCCAAGGCCTGGGAGGGATTTGGCCAGACCTGGCTGTCCTCAGGGCACCTGCCAGAGAGCAAATAGCACCACTGCTAATTTTTGTGAGGGAGAATCTTTCTATTAAATGGGATAGCTAAGAAAAAACAATACATGCACACTTAAATTGGAAGTGGTTTGCTTACAAATTCCATATGAGAGAAGGTGTTTCCTTCAGCCACATGGTGTGGCTACCTGTGTGTAAGTTTTGAGGTCTGCCCAAAGGAAATACAATACATGTTTGTAAGATCAGTGTCATCACCTTAAATAAAATTTTCTTAACTCCAGGAGGCACCCTGAGATACACAGCAGGTAAGTTAAATAATAGCCTGCAAATTCATGAAAGAATGCAAAAATCTGTTTAATGGTGATTGTGCTATGGCAGAGAAAACTCAAAAATTCTTGGTTTGTATACATTTATTTATGAATCTCTATTTTCCTAATGGTTCTTAATATTTGCACTTTAATCTTTTTTTTTTTTGCTAGAATGCCATAAATTCTACAGACATAAAAAATTTTGTGTCTTAAACTATCTATTGTTTCACACTCCTCCAGTGTGTGATACAAACCAAACAGAAGTGGTGCCACTGTTGGTGCACTGCTGTGTACTGTGAATAATATAAATTTCCCAGGCTCAGTGCACCTTCATCTGCTAAATTTGTTTCACATCTGTACAGCTGAAGAAAATAGAAACTAAAACTTTTCAGTTTCTTAGTTGGAAAGTATTACAGAGCAAATATTTTGCTCTGTAAAATAGAGTCTGGTTCTCACTACACAAGTAGAAGCAAGGTTTAAGTGTTAATTCTTTATCATACAAATTGTTCTGGAAACCACTTGAATACAGAGGCACTGACTTTGTTTCTAGTACTTGTGAAAGCAAAAGAAGAGGTTTAAAGGTTTTCCCCATTTGCTGTCCCTTTATTACTCCTTGTATACTTAACTACATCTAAATGTTGATTTCCGACATCCCTCTGAAAAGCTGTTAGAGTTCAGGAGTACAGGGTTGTGTTTAGCCTTTTGGTTTAAGCTTATGAAACTACAAATTCAGAGTTTTCTGCCTTGTGTTTTGTTTGGTGCTTTATCAACATCTTCCTGCACTTCAAGGTCACCTACAGTTTGTCCTGTTAAATCTGTGCTGAGGCAGTGGCTGTTTGACTACAACACATTTTTTCTGCATCTCTGCTTTTCCATGGCCTCCTGCATGTGTGAGAAGTATCCCCACACCTGTAGGACAGTGCTTGGAAAGCAAAAATTCCAAATGGCTTGGCTTTGGAACAGGAATGCTAGGAATATTTTCTTTAAGTCTTGTTCCTTGTTTCATTTGTGTGTGACAAAGTACAGCTGTGTAAGTCACAACTTCCCCAAAATCTGCTTAGAGAATGTGCAGCTGTAAACAGTGCAACTACGTGGAAACAGAAAATAAATGAAGGTTTTGGTTTTAAGGCATAATTACCAGAAAAAAATGAGAATTGCATTCAGTTATCCTTGTGAGAAGCCTGTGTCTTTCTCCCCAGTAGTGATTTTTTAAAATATTTACTACTTTGTCAGTTCTCAGACTACTGTGTGGTGCTTGGGGTGGGTCACTGCAGAGCCCAAACCGAATTGATTTCTCAGAAATTTAGCCCTCAGAAATTTAGGATTATTTTGGGATCTATTTAAAGCACTTAACAGTTGTTTCCTGTAAGTTACCTGACATGATACTGCACTAGTTACCTCTTTACTAGTATAATAAAGTGATTTTAGGCTACAGGATATGCCTCACAGTTCCTGTTTTTTCAAAAGTTATTACTAATGAGCTGGACTTGTAGACACTAATGCTGTGAGTCTTAAGTTATCTGAATGTGCAGATTTCAGAACTAGCTTTTATTGAAAGAAGTTAGAGTATCACTGAATCTGCAGACTAGAAAGGTCTTTTATGTCTGGGGTTTTTTTTAGCTTGGACAAAAGAGTGCTGCTTATGCTTCGTTTTTGTTAGGTGGTGAGACTGAGACCATTTCTTGAAACTCAAAATTCTGGGCTCCAGTTCATGGTTCACTCCATACAGTTTTTCATTATGTCTTTAACTTTCCTTATCCATTCCTTTTACTTTGTAGTTTCTGCCATATATTTGCCTTCTTTGTCTCAGTTCGTGGTGGTCTGGAAGTGCTTTCCTCTAGTAACTCCTGAGGCAAGAGAACATTATTCCAAAATATTTCCTTAGGTAGTTGTAAATTGATGGGTTTTTTGATTGTCCAATACACTGCTTTAAAAGTTACAGTTCAGTTCATGCCTGACTGCATTTTCTGCCCAGCCATTTTCATTCATTCCTCTCCACTTTGGGAAGTGGACTCTTGAAAGAATTGGCTGATTCATTCCATTTTTTTAAACTGCTACTATAACAACTTCTTTTATGTAAGAAAATGCTTTTTCTGCGGAAAAGTAGTTTATTGGTTGTTCAGCTGCACAGCTCCCTCGTTTCATTCCCTTGTTTGCAGCAGCCATCCTGATGATCTTATTCTGTGCTCACCCTCTTGTATCCACAAGTGCTTTTCCTCTTGGTTCCAGACAGCCAGACGTGCCGCAGACACAGCCAAAACCTGCCGTTCCTGCTCCTCCAGAAGCAGCTCCTGTTGCCAAATCCTGGGCCAACACCAAGCCAGGTGGGCAGGACGGTAAGTGCTGCTCGGGGTGGGGGCTCTTGGGAATGCTGCGGGGAGAGACCTGCACTCCCAGCAGTGCTCTGAGGCTTGACCAGGCCAGCTGGGACTGGGATAGCTGAGGAAGGGCCTTTCCAGGCTGGAAGGTGGGCCTGTCCCCAGTCACTCCAGCTCCAGCCACATTTATCAGCAAGTCCCACTCTTTTGAAAGAGTTGATCTGGTCACCTGTTCTGAATTGACAGGAAATGGTGGTGGAAGTGTAAAAAGCCTTGAACAGGGCTGTGGTGAGGAGGGAAAATCACAGGCAGTACCTACAATACATACAGTTTTGGCGGGGGAAGGAGAGCCATAAACACCTGGTGGGCATTCTGTTCACAGCTTTGGATCATTTTGTGCAGTGTGTGTAGTGCTACAACAATACTTTTGCCTTTATTTTACAGCATCCTTAGTTACTTCAGTATCAAAGTGATAGTGTTCAAGTAGGATTTTTTTCTGGGGAAAACATGAAAGGTGTGTTTTGGGGTTTGTTTAGCATAATTGTAGGAAAGGATGGAGAACTGTTTCCCTCAGTGTGAATCTTGGCTTGAATGTTTTAGTTACAGATGTAAGATCAGAACTGAATCTTCAGCGGATTTTTTTTAAAATGTTTGTACAGTGAGAGGTTACTTAAAATTCCTGTGTCTCCATTGTGAAAAAGAACCCACAGTGTTTTATTCCTTAGATTTGAGTCTTGCAAGCTTTCTGTGGCTATAAAATGGAATTTAGGCTTTCAAGTTGAAGAAGAGAGTTCTGTTCTGAATAGAGATCTTAAAATAGTAAAACCTGAATGGCATGGAGGTCACTTCTTGGACATATGGAGTTTAACATCACATATCTAGTGATTTGGGGTTTTCTCACACTAAGTATTAGATGTGACAATCATACATTCTGCATTTCTTGCTCTCCTCTCTAATGTTCAGTGTTACTTTCTTTGTCAGATACAAGAACTTTTCTCCTTTAAGCTTCTTTGAGATTTCTGTAGAATAAAACCCCGGGAATTGTACTGATGCAAAGTGATCTTCATACCAGCCTTTCTGCATAAGCTGATAAGATCATCTCCATGACACAGGAAATAGTGATTCGGCTCAGTGGCTTCAAAATGCATTTGGCTAATTATTTCATAGTTGCCATGGCAGCTCGTGTGCCAGGCCCAGATGGCACCCTCATTTCACTTGATTAATGCAGGAGCGGGTTTGCTGTTTCAAGAAGAAATACAGGATGAGAATTGGCATCAGCTGCTTGCTGTTCTCCTCGGTTTGAAACCCAGGGTACACCCGTTGTGCTCATGCATTCCTACTCTGCACTTGGCTGTTGGAACTTGTAGCTTTTCCAGATGCCTTGTGAGTGTTCACAGTCACTGCTCTGCTGCCTCAGGCTCTTGTAAAACGTGAGCGAGGCAACACTAAGCCCTTCTCTGATCCTGTTGGTGGTCACAGAAAGGAAAGACTTCTGAAATGTAAGAGCAGCATGTGTTTTTCACCTCATGCACAGGCTAAAAGGTGGAGTTAAATGCTACCAAAATACCTTTGAATAAGTTCTTTCTGAAGTAGTGGCTGACAGTCTGGCTGTTACAGATTGAGAGTTTAGGCTGATCACTGATGCTGTTACTTTGCCTTTAAAACTTTGTTGCTGTTCACTGTGTAGACTTGAGCAGAAATTTGGATGTTGCATGCCCCAGGATCTGGGAAGGGGCTTCTGGTTGGTGTGAGTGTCTTTCAGTCCTGCTAAGCAACCTGCTGGATGTAGCTGTGTGGGAACATCAACAGTCCCTTGTCCATTGACAAAGAGCAAGTTAATGTGATCTGTAGTATGTGAAGTCAATGAAAATAAAAAAGATTTCAAGGCAATTGTAGGCATCAGAACAAATAGTGGTATTTACTGTCATGCCTTTAGAAAGAACAGAGTAAGTATCCTGTGCTTAACTCCTAATCTTGAGAAAACCCCAACCAACTAAAACTCTGTCGGGATCCCTGCATTTTCCTGTTATGAATGATTCATAAAATGGATTGGGTTGGAAAAGACCTCCGAGATCATCAAGTCCAATCCTTGGGCCAACTCCAGTCCCTTTACCAGATCATGGCACTCAGTGCCATGGCCAAGCTCAGTTTCAAAACCTCCAGGGATGGGGAATCCACCCCCTTTCTGGGCAGCCCATTCCAATGCCTGAGCACTCTCTCTGCGAAGAAGTTTTTTCTGCTCTCCAACTTCAGTTTCCCCTGGCAGAGCTTGAGCCTGTGCCCACTTGTCCTATTGCTGAGTGCCTGGGAGAAGAGACCAACCCCCACCTGGCTAGAACTAGAACTTCCAGTGCTAAAGACAGGTGTAGGAACAGGGTGTTGCTTGGGCTGTTGGAACAGAGATCTCCCCTCAGTGAGATACTCAGCGACTGAGCACTGTAATGCTGTTGATCTAACAGGTCACTCCATTATGGGTGTGGGGAGCAGAAGAAATTGATGCAAAGTAGGTGCCAACAAAACCTTCCAAAGAGGAAGACAATGTATATATTTGAACTTCCATACTGAAGTCTTAAATTCCAATCTGGAGTTACAATATCAAGGGGTTTGGAAATCAGGAATGCTACAGTTTGGTACTTTTCTTATAATGTAAAAGCCTAGGCCTTTTAAAATCCTGAAGATTTATTATTAGAACAGTAATTAATCATAAAGGCATTGCAGTAACATAGTTGCCCATTCATGGCTGCACTACAGTTGTAGAATAAAAAGGAGGAAATCTTTGTCTGGAAGGAGTGGGGCAAAGTGTTTACAGTACTTGAGAAACTTCAGGTACTTCCTGTGTTAAGTGTTGTTCCATTGTCTCTCTCTGGTGCTTCTGGATTTTTCTGAGTCCCAACAGCTGTGATAGTTGGTCTGGTAAATTTAACAACTTTGGTACAAATGTGAACACTACAGGGACTGCTCTTTACTTATGTAAATTATGTTGGCAGTAAATGAATAAGGCCTTAATGTTCACTTTTAAAGGATGAACAATCTTCTATTGCTTTCTGAACTGTTTTGACTGAAAAAAAGAAAAAGTTGTGACTTTGTGAATATCTTGCTGTGTAGGTCCACCTATTCCAGTCAATAGTTATTTCCAGCAAGAGTTTCCCAGTCTACCTGCAGCTGGGGATCAGGAGAAGTCAGGTAAAGATAAAGATACACCTGAAGAGCTCCATGGATCAGGACCCAACCTGCGACCACAAAGTAAGTGTGTGCTGCAGATTTCTGTGGAACTGCGTGGGTTTGTGTGGGACATACAGGAAAATGGATGAATTTATTGTTTTAATCAACACACTCGTACACTGGAGAAATGGATATTTCTGCTTTATTCTGCTTTACTATGTTCGTGGTGTGTGGAAAACAGTGTGCTTGATCTTTTCACTTTTCCTTTCTCCCAGTCTAGCCAGCTCTGCAGCTGTGCTCTGAGGCACTTGTTAGTTGCACAATAGTGGTGCTTTTCTTCCTTCCAGCTGCTGGATGTCACAGCAGTTAAAATATGTATTTAAAGAACTCTTGTCATATTAACTAATTCTATAAATCATCATTAGGGTTGTCCCCAAATGGTTCATACTCATAAGAGAGGGGCCTGAAAATTCCTGAATTGCAAGTTTAATTTACAGGATACCAAAAGAGTGGATTGTACTTTAAAAGGCATTGGCATCTTTGGTTTATGGCTGCAGTGCTCTGACCAGCTGGATCTGTTTAGGCTGTGGGGAATGAGAGGGAGTGAAAACAACCCATAACAGTGGTGGGTTTACATCTCAGGAAAGAAATGTGTATTGCTTCCCCACATCCTTGTAACGGAGGCATTTGGGATTGTGCTTGTTACCAGCGGAAAACAAAATTCTTTCCTTCCTCTAAAGTTTGTTCTTGATGGGTTTGGTGGACTAGGGGTCCTGTCCTGCACTGTGGATGGCACTGTCTTGTACCATTGCAGGGCACAAGGTGAACTGCTTTCAGCAGGCTTGGGCTCTCAGGGAATCCCTGACTCCTTTCCATGTTCCATGCCCCTGTTTTCCTTCATTTGGTTGTCAGGTCCCACAGACTGAGGCCATGTGCCTGTTCAGGTCCTCTCTGGGTTTTGGTATAAAGAATAAATAGTCAGGAAATTTGAGATCTATCCAACACCAAATGAGGAGAACAGCTCTGTGTCCCAGTCCAGCCTCCTGCAGGCAGTTACAGTTTTGGGCAGCACTGTACATGCTATATTAGGCCCTTCTTTTATGTCTGACAGCAGAAAGCTACGTGAACTTGGTGAGTACTGCCCCTTTAGCAGCTGTGCTCCCCAGCAAAGAATAATGCAAGAACTGTAAGGAGCACAGTTTATCACTCCCTAAAGGGTTTGTGCCTCTAAAGGAACACTATTTACAGTGTGTGTCTGAATTGCTGTTGGTCCTCATGGATCTGAGCACTGCTGCTGAGTCTGCTGTTTTCATTTTTTTGTCCTGACCTATGGTCTGTAAACAGAAACTGCTAAAAGAATGGGCTGCCTGGCACAAGTGATAGGTCGTTAAAATCCCTTTCGTTTCCTGGACTTTTTGCTAGACATTCACACCCAGAAGTACAACCCTTATCACTTCTATTCCATTCTTATCAGGCAGAGATACAAGCCAGACTCTGCATATCTGGGTTCACTCTGACACGTACCTGTGTGTTATCTTTCTTTTGAGCTGCTCCAGAGTTTCCTGTTGGCCTTTGATGCTTAGGAAGTTTAATCTATTCCTTGACAGCATCTTCACACTAAGTCAACAGTGGCCCACTTAGCACGGCTGAGTCTGTTTTCCCTCCTGTGCTGTAATCAGTGTCCTTCCTAAACTTCTTTGTGTTTTGGAAGGTAGAGTAGACCAACTAGAGCAGTCCATGAATTTAGCTCTGGCCCTTCAGGAACACAGCTGGATGTAGGGCTGAGGAGGATTAGGAAGCAGCTTCTGTTTTCTGGAGTGGCCATTGCTTGTGTCAGTACCGGGTGTGCAGGTGTGTCTGCACAGATGGCACGTCACTGACAGCTGGATGGGAACAGTGTGCATCTCATCATCCCTGTCTGCAAATCTGTAATATAAAGTCTGCTATGGGTTTTTCTTATACTGATTCAGTCCCTGTAGGTGCTGTTGGTTGTAGAGAAGGGGTACTAAGAACAACTCTCCTGTTTCTCCAACAGATCAAGAAGGTAAGGGACAAGAAGATGGCAATGCTACACCAGCAGAACAAAGTGAGAAGGCAGGAGAGAAGAGGGATGTGCGGTTGCCACAGGTCCCTCAGCCCAAGCTGAATGGGCAGCAGCAGCCACCCATCTCATCTCAGTACAGAGCAATGATGCCACCTTATGTAAGTGATGGTTGCATGAACAGTTTCGGGCAGCAGGAATTGATTATTGGCTTAGTGTGATTTCCTTATGCCCCTTTCTCTTCCCTCCCTGGAACACTCAGCAGTTCTGCTGGAAGGGTGAGATTGAAACCAACACTCAGAGGATGTGGGTACCTGTTGCTGCTCCTGGTATGGAGAGTGTGAACTTGTCAGGATGTGGTTAACACTTGTAATCACTTTGCCTTGGTGACTTGATGTCACACACTTCTGATGTTAAGCAAACTGTCTTTTGAGTGAAGAGTCTTGCTTTACCTCCATTGTCATTCCTTTGATTGCTCTCAGGATGCTTAGTGCAATGATACTTTTTAATGAATGACTCCTGGTTTTAAACCTTTTACAGATGTTTAATCAGTATCCTAGAATGGCATATCCTCCTTCCATGCAAGGTCCAGCAAGATTCCCCAATTCTGAGCCTAGCAGGTAAGAAACCTTACAAGTGGTATTGTTTATTGGGTGGGTATGAACTCTGGGGCTTGATTAAAAAAGTAAAGGTTTGCACTCAGTGTCTTGATGATTATACACTGCATAAGAGCCTTTTAAACTTCAACCAGTATTTTGGCTTTAAAAGGACTCTTTCATTGTTCAAGTGAAAAAAAAGTAGTTAATTCTTGGTTTTCAAATCTAGTGCATTATAAAATTAATTTTTGTGCATATCTCTGTAGTTGAGGAGGGCAGTGCACATGCACGAGGAAATAGGGGTTCCTGTGGGCAGTAGGGTGCAAACTGACAGTTGATCTGTGATTGGGATCAGGAAGAGGATAGAAGGGTTGAGAGGGATGACTGGGAGAATTTGAGTGTAAGAGGAGGCAGATGGTACAAAATCTTTGACAGTGGGAAAGCATGAGAAGTATAATGAAATAGCTCCGAGGTGGATAAATCAGTGTTGAAAAGGATGCCAGATCTGTGGAGTGTGTTGTTTAAAAGCTACAAGGCGTGTGGTTTTCTGCTGTCAACTGATGTTTGGGTTGTGTATGAAGTGTGCAAGCAAGGCTAAGGCATCCAGTGTTCTTCTTTCGTAAAGAACCATCTGGTGGTGTAGCAATAATTTGGATGAAGGTAGTCACACATGTGGAGGAGAGTTCACATTTATACTGTGTTTGAGACAACAGTACTGTATATTTCAAATAATTGTCAAACAACTTGACCTTTTATCTAGTCATTTGTGTGTAAATAGTGACAGTGGCCTTTGATTCTCTCCTCTTTTAGAGGCCCAAGGGGAAGGGGCCCTCCCTCCTGGTGTTCAGAACCTATTGAGCGCCCATCCATTCTTAGTGCTAGTGAACTCAAGGAACTTGACAAATTTGATAATCTGGATGCTGAGGCTGATGAAGGCTGGGCAGGTAAGAACATCAGGGTAATGCTCTGTTATTTGCACATTGAAAGTTTCTGAAAGATTAATTGACTATTTGTTCATGCGTCAGGTGCTCAGAGTGAAGTGGATTACACTGAGCAGTTGAACTTCAGTGATGATGATGAGCAAGGAAGTAGTCAAAAAGAGAAGGAAAGTGGGTGAGTTGGTGTCGCCAGCTGGGTGTGAAATGTCACTTAACTAGCCTAGCTTTTGGAAAGACTGAATGAAATGAGTGCAGGTACTCATTACAATAGCATTCATTCCAGTAATTTAATGCTGTATTAAGTTGCATAACTGCCTGCAGACTCCAGTCATTCAGGCATGTAGTAGGAATTATCCTTACTGTGAGCAACCTCTGCTAAGGAACACTGAGGCTAGAAGATAATCACTAAATATCTGTGTGGAGTATACATTCCATTTTTCTTACTTCTTTGCACGTAGTGATGAACAAACACCATCAAAAGATTCCAAGAGTCCTGATGACCAGAAGGAAGCAGAAGAACAGACAAGTGCTAAGTCTGCCACCCAGGTTTCCACAGCAGCAGCCAAAGGGCCTTACGGCAAACCCTCTCAGCCTGATCAGGTTTGTGTGCTCCTGTCTTCAGCTCTTCTGGCAGCAGCCTCGTCAGGAGAGTCCAGCTCAGGTGTCTCTCCAAACTGTCAGGTCAATTAAGGTTATGAACATGAGTGAAGGTATTAGCAACTGAAAGCATTATCTGGGTTGTGGTAACTTATCGGGTGCTGCTCAGTCAACTCAGCTGCCTCTGGTCACAAAATAAAAATAGCTCCTCTTTATCTGGTGCGTGCTGATTGTGGGGTGAGAGCTCTTGTGTGGGTTACTGCAGCTCAGCTGGCAAGAGTTAACTCGGGTGCTTCAGTCTGTCCATCCCTGCACCTGAACGAGGCCATTCTCCTGGTCATGATTTCCAGTGGCAAAGAGTAAAATAGCCCACACATTTTTCATGGGGCTGTGGAGGTTTTTGGTATCATGGTCCAATTTCTGCAGTGCAACTTAGTTGTAATGTGAGCTTGCTTCTCACATGTCAGGCCAGTAGATTTTATACAGACCATGTAGAATTCATCAGCTCAGCCATTTTTGTTTCTCTAGGAAAGGAAGGTTGGCAACTGCCTCAGTTTATGCCTTCTACAACCGTATTTCCCCCTCACTCAAAACACTTTAAAACACTCATTTCACAACACCAGGAAAAGCTACTGTTGGCTTTGAAAATTTCCTAGAAATATGTTCTCTTCACACAAGTAATAATGAATATGGGGGAATTGGGATTGGTTTTACTTGCTTATACTCTGTATTTGAAGATCACATTGTTTTTAAGGTCTGATGCTACATTGAATCTGAGGCAAAATGGTGCACGAACTCTGAAATTTCGGATAAGTGAATTCTTAAGCTGTTTAGCGCTCGGTACTTAAAGTGAAAATGGTTTTGCCTTTTTTTTGCATGCAGATTTCTGTTTAATTCAGATGGCCTTATTAGGTACAAAATAATAAATCTAAAATTTGTTGGTTGGCTGTGGTTCTGGCCTTGCTTAACCCTGGTACTGTGTTTGATCCAACAGGATCGAGGTCCACCACAGCCTTCTATCCATGAAAGAGGTGGTCCTGCTCTTCCTCCAAAATCTATTCTACCACCGGTAAGGAAGATTAGAATTGTTCTTATTTCCTTGAGTTAAATTGTTTAATGCTTTCTTTGATGCTGTGGCAGAGGGATTTAGACTAAGAACAGTAAAAATATACTTCAAACAATAGCAAACCTTTCCTTTAACAAGTAAAAGGATCACAGTGCCTGGGGACAGTAGGAATGGGACCCTAACAGCCATGCTGCTAATTCTGTAAAGCAGCCCCATCTTGTAAGTGGCATGTGAAATGTGCAAGAATTTCAAGAGCTTTTAGTAATCCAGCCCCATTTGGGAACTGGAGAGGACAGGAGCATGGGAACGTTGCTGAGGGCTGACTGCCAAGACAGATGGGGGGATGAAGTCCCAAATGAAATGTGAACTAGAATCTCTGTTATCCTGAGCTACCTTGAAATTCTTTGGCTCCTTGGGGGACTTTTGTCTGAGATCTGCCTTGAATCTCTGAGATTTAGAGCAGCCTGTAAACCAAATCTAAAAGATGTTTGTCATCTTTGCTGTCACTTTGCCTTTGTGATGGTGAGGAAGGGCGACGTAAGCCCAACTTAATCTCTCCTTTCTGAGCTCAGGTTGTGAGAGGCTGAACTGATCAGGCAGGTGGGGACTTGCTTTTTCTTCCTAGTCTTGCTTTTTAAAGGTGCCATGCAGATACATGTGTTGACAAATAGTTAAAATGTAATGTTTCAGGTGCCTGTTTCCCTAACGTGTTCAACTTCACTGGTGTTCCTCTTGCAGCACCCTCCTCCCCCTGATCGCCAGATGGGAAGGCAGGGGCCCTTCCCCCCCAAACCAGTCCCAGACGAGGATGAGATCTGGAAGCAGAGGAGAAGGCAGCAGTCCGAGATCTCCGCTGCGGTCGAGCGAGCCCGTAAGCGGCGAGAGGAAGAAGAACGAAGAATGGAAGAACAGCGGAAAGCAGCTTGTGCTGAAAAGCTGAAACGGTTAAATGAGAAATTCGGCTGCGTGACAAAACCCTCCCGGGAAGACCCTCTGAAGGAGAGAGAAAGGGAGCGCGAGAGGGAGAGGGAAAGGGAGAGGGAGAGGGAAAGAGAGCGGGAGAGGGAAAAGGAGAGGGAGCGGGAGAGAGAGCGAGAAAAGGAGAGGGAGAAGGAAAAGGAAAAAGAGAGGGAAAGGGAGAAGGAAAAGGAAAAAGAAGAAAAAGAAAGACTGGAGAAGGCAAAAGAACTGGAAGTAGAGAAAGAGAAAGAAAAAGAAGTGGAGAAAGAAGAGAAGGAGAATGAGAAAGAGAAGGAAGAGGAGAAACCAGCACATGAGGTTCCTGAGCCTGTAGAACCTGTGGCAACACCTGTGGTAGAAAAACAAGAAAGTGAAACCAAGAATAACAAGGAAGAAAAAGGTAATTCTTGCACACAAGTAGGAGTTGTCCTTCTTGAAGCTGAGTCACAGAGCACAGTTGTTGTCTAGAAGTCTAATTTGCATACCTAATTAACCTAGTGCATCTAGACCATTTATTTTTCTGGCATATTACAGCTGGTAACTGTCTTTAGAGCTAGACCTGCTTGCCCAGCTCATCAAAAGATTAAGGAAAAAAATTAATTCTCTGACTGAGGCTGGACTTTGAAGAATACAGAAAGAAAAACAGGCTTTCTTCTCTTCCTGAAGAAGGGTCAGCCACCCATGTTGCTTCAAATGCAGTGCAA
The DNA here is from genome assembly GCA_013396695.1 of Sakesphorus luctuosus. Classification (NCBI taxonomy): domain Eukaryota; kingdom Metazoa; phylum Chordata; class Aves; order Passeriformes; family Thamnophilidae; genus Sakesphorus; species Sakesphorus luctuosus. The sequence continues at coordinate 515,290 of VWZD01001522.1, read as the reverse complement.
ATTATTTCAGCAGTTCTCTTCTTTCAGCAAGCCTAGAGAAGTAGACACAAATGGCACCTATTTAAACATAGTGCATTTTTTTGTAGTGGAACTTGAATGCCATGAGGGATCTGTGAGACTATGCTTGGTAAAGTTGTTATCCTTTAAATGGGTAAAATTAATTCTAAACCAAACCTGGGTTCATAAAAAAGTTGATTCAAGTGCAGTATGGTATCAATGATGCAGCTCTTCTTAAATCATATTGTAGTTACAGTCTAAATGTCAGTGGTTGATTACCCAGTCTGTTTGAGTTTAAAAGGGACACTGAGAGATGTGTTAATAACAGTGGTCTCTTTGAGGATTGTTCTTACCTTTTTTTTGCCCTTACTGGTTTTGGAAACAGCCTGTGAAGTTAGAGAAGACAGGCATTTTAGGGCAATATTCTTTTTCTGAAATTCTGGTGAAATTATCATAGTTTAAGATTCACTTTTGTCTCCCGTGTGTGCGGGTTTTATTATTTTTCAGAAGATCAAGCAGTCTTTACTCGACAAGATAGTGGTCGGAATGAGAAGGAGATTTCACAGGTGACTCATGAGAGTGAGCCAGATTCAGGATCTCAGCCTCGTCCTGCTGTTTCCTCAGGCTATTCTAAGCAGTTCCAGAAATCACTACCACCAAGATTTCAGAGGCAGCAGGTAATGAACCAGTTCACTAAACGAAGGAAGCTCATTTAAAGAATGTGTTCTGCTTCATTCTGAAGTTTCAAAAGGCTTAAGTCATTGGTTTCCAGCTTCTATAACATGGTATTGGCAGGAATTGCAAGAAACACTTCTTGTCACTTCCAAGATATAAAAGGGAGCAGTAGACAAGAAAAGTTTTAAAACTGGCTCACACTGGCATTGCCCTGTGGTTGCCTGTGAAACCAGGGGTTTGATCATTGTTTCTGCAGCTTTTCCTAAAAGGGTATGACACTCACAAATGTGAGTTGAACTTGGGTCCTGTGCTTTGAAGAGCCATTTGCAGTAATGACCTGCATGAAGTATGGGTTGTTCTCTGTCTCAGCTGGATACCAGTAAAGCTGGAGCTGTTCTAAATTGTCCAGTCTGGTTTTCTCCCTTTTCTCCTTGTTCATCCTGATGAATGTTTACGATTAACTCAGAATGCTTAGTGGGCTAGAGATAACTGTACTACTTGTTTCCAAGGGTTATTTGAGTTCTGCTTAGGCCTTCATCTTAGCAGAAAGTCCTGTAGTACTGTTTTCTGTTACGCAGGAGCAAATGAAGCAGCAGCAGTGGCAGCAACAGCAGCAAAGTGTCCTTCCACAGTCTGCTCCCACCCAGCCTTCAAGTGGCCCTGTCCCGCCTCCCCAGCACAGACCCCTTTACCAGCCCATGCAGCCCCATCCTCAGCATTTGGCCTCAATGGGCTTTGACCCACGGTGGCTCATGATGCAATCCTACATGGACCCACGGATGATGTCGGGAAGACCTGCCATGGACATGCCTCCTATTCATCCTGGTAAGTCTGGAAGCTGCTTTTTGACTGTTGAATTTTCTTGGGTTTGAAATAAGTGTTTCTCCAACCACACTTTGTTTAGTGAATGATTTTTAAGAAGAAAAATTATTGTTTGAGACAAAATAGATTTTAATCATGTGGCTATAAATTGTAGTCATATGAGAATGTATCCCTTTGACTGTAAAGTAAAATCACAGCTATCACGCTGCAGCCATGTTAGTGACAGTTAAGGTGATTCAGAACATCAGCATAAGCCTTACTTTATTACAGATAGTAAAGTTGGCATGAGTTAGGTTGAACAGATTAAAAATAGTGTATTTACCATTTGTTACATTACATGTTAGCACTTGGTAATACATTGCTTTCTAAAAAACCCATGAAATTCTGTTACTTTTATATTACATACTAGCAACTCCAGAGTCTTACTAAATTTGTGGTTTCGTATTGTTGCCACTAAAAAGTCCTTTTTAATCTGTGGAATGGCCATTTGATTTGCAGTTAGGAAAGCTGTTTGGCGTCAATAAGAGAAGTCTCTCATGTGATGTAATGGAGATACTGCCAATGAGCAGGGGAATGGGTATCCTCAGTGAGTGCAGGTAATGAACAGAGGAAATGGCAGGCTAAACAAAGTCAAAACTGTAGAATGTCTTTAAAATGTTTCAAAAGAGCTGGAGTCTTTTAAGTCAAAAAACCAGCTCCGTGTACACTTATCTTGCCTTTTGCCATTGAGGTCTCAGAGCAGAAGCTTCATCCATGAGTTTACAGGTCTCTAGACCTTGTTCTTCATGTTATAGTGTAAGCAGACACCTTTTCTCCCTTATTATTAGTACATGGGTATGATTTAGTCATTCTGAGGTCAGCTGGCAGTGAATAGACATTGGGTTTTAACAATGGAGGGTCAGAGGAAAGGAGATTGTAGGAGAGAGAATCGAATTCCTTGGTCCCTCCTGATATGCTTTGTTTGTATTGGGGTAGGTTGCTTTGCTATTGTTAAACTTGTTTCAGTTGTTCAATTCAACTCTGCCACAGGAATTATGCCTCCCAAGCCCCTAATGAGAAGAGACCAGCTGGAGGGATCGGCAGCTGGGTCAGATTCATTTGAGCACATGGCTCGCTCAGCCAGAGAACACCCTGTGCCCCTGTCGGAGCCCCGCATGATGTGGGGGTCAGACCCCTACCCACACACAGAATCTCAGCAGTCTGCTTCTCCTCCCAAAGTGCTGGAAGAGCCTGATGACGTGAGGTAAGCCTGAGTTACGTGCCACTGCACATCACCTCTCTAAGTCATACCAACTTACGCTCTTGGCTGTGTAACTTACAGTGCAAAACACAGTTTAAACTGACGGGGTTGTGGCTGCTCTTCACACAAAACTTGAAAAGAGGAGTTGTGGCTGGGATATGCAGTGTACTTGATACTGTTACATGAAACAGAAGACACCCCTGCTCTGTAGTCTGGTGTAGAAAGACAATTTACTCCTTGCTGAGGATCCTTAGCCTAATCTGATGAATGTTGATTGCCATATTTTGAATTTCCAGTTTTGTAGATCACTCCTGCAGTGTTGTCCTGCTCTCCATCTGTTATCCCCATATTAAAGAACTTCTGTCTGATGTTTATTTGATCAAAAGTGATGTGTTAAGTACAAGTGGTATTATAAAGCAAGACTATTACTTCTGACCTTTGCTGCTTGATGATGGTCAGGAAGGCTTTTCCTCAGCATCTTGAAAGTATTCAAAAATTCTTCTTGCTCTGCTGCTGTGTGGATAATACACCAGGGACTCCATTTAAAATTACTGCCTCTTACTTCCTAGAGCTAACATGAATCCTTAATAGCAATTAATTTGATTTGTGAGTATAGGTATGAATACCATTTCCCGCCCCAATAACATTCTTAATTGTTTTCTGCTTAGGTCTGAGGCACACTTGGAGCAAGAACGAGTTGCTGTCCCTGCCAGTGCTTATCCCGTAGAACACAACCAGTTGGACTCTCATCCAAAGACAGAATTTTTCAGAGAATCAGGAGAGGTAGAGGTACAAAAGTTCCCAAGCAGGCCTTTGGAAGATGTACAGCCCCTCCAAACTGACACACCCAACACAGCAGTCAATTTTGAAGGAGTGCATGAGAAAGTTACACGTAGCTCTCCAGAAGAATTGGTGCCTGTGGGGGAAAGTCACTCTTTGCTAAAGAGAAGCATTTCCCATGGTTCAAGTCACTCTCTAAAATCAGAAGACCAGAGGAATGAAACAGCAGCAAATATCCCTAAATTAAATAACAGGCCTATTGAGACAAAGGAGACAATTGAGAGACTTGAGATCAAACCGAAAAAAGAAATTTTGATCACTAATAGAACATCAGAAGGACCAAAACCTGAGAAAACTTTCAAACCTAAGTCTGAAACAAGATGGGGTCCTAGGCCAGGTTACGGCAGGAGGGACGAAGGCGGTGATAGGCCAGTTAGAAGATCAGGTCCTATTAAAAAACCTGTGCTTAGAGATATGAAAGAAGAGCGTGAGCAGAGAGAAGAGCGTGAGCAGAGGAAGGAAAAAGAAGGAGAAAAGACAGCTATCGAAAAACCAAGTAAACCTGAAAAGAGTGACAAAAAGGAAGCACCTCAAGTGCCACTGCCTCAGGCTGAGCCAGAGAGATCCGCCTCCAGCAGCACTGCTGTGGCAAAGAAGGTACCGCAGGGTGCTGCTCCAACCCCAGCCAGCCAGGAGGGTAGTCAGCCCGAGCCTGCAGCCAAGGCTGTGGTGCAGCCCCCCACGGCCCTGGCCCCACAGCAGCTCCCAGCTGCCCAGCCGGCCACTGCCCAGCTGCCCCCGGCCATCCCGCAGCCGCCACCCGCGCTGCCGGCGGCACAGCCCCAGCCCCACGCACAGCCCGCTGCTCCCGCCGGGAAGGAGGAGAAGCAGCCTGAGAAGGTGGTCAGCAGGGAGGTGGTGGAGAAACCGCGCCTAGAAACCAGGCCGGTAAAGAGGGAGCCTGGCTTGCCACCTAGGACATACTGGAAAGAGGCCAGGGATAGAGACTGGTTCCCGGATCAGGGATACAGGGGCAGAGGGCGTGGCGAGTACTACTCCAGAGGCCGGAGCTACAGGGGTTCTTACGGAGGGCGTGGTCGGGGCAGTAGAGGCCATAATAGGGAGTACCCACACTACAGAGATCCTAAGCCTAGAACAGACCATGTGCCTTCAGGGCCTGTTAGGCAAAGAGAAGAGAGTGAAACTCGTAGCGAGAGCTCTGACTTTGAAGTCATCCCGAAACGGCGGCGGCAGCACGGCTCAGAGACAGACTCTGACAGTGAAGTGCACGAGAGCGCAAGTGACACGCTGCTGTCAGACAAAGACAGTGTCATCAAAGGCAAGCACCCAAAAAGAGAAGAAAGGGCTGATGGCAAGAAGCCTCCAAAGCCCCTGTCATTCAAACCTGAGAACAATATCAGAGTAGACAACAGATCTCTAGAAAAAACATACATAAGGGATGATGACAATAAGCCCAAACCAGGATTTCTTCCCAAAGGGGAGCCTTCTAGACGAGGCAGAGGGGGAATGTACAGACGTGGTGGCAGAGACCCTGGCGGGCGACCTCCCCGTCCATCCACAATAAGAAGACCAGCCTACCGAGACAATCAGTGGAACCCAAGGCAAACAGAGATCATTAAACCGGAAGATGGGGAGCCTCCAAGAAGAAATGAGCATTATGGTCCTATACCAATTGATAAAAGACCTCCAAAATTTGAGAGGAAGTTTGATCCAAATAGAGAGAGGCCACGAAGACAAAGGCCTGCTCGGCCTCCAAGGCAAGATAAACCACCACGCTTCAGGCGCCTAAAGGAGAGAGAGGCTGCATCCAAGATCAACGAGGTGGTCACCAGCTCATCCACAAGTGCCACAGTTGCTAATGCAGTTAGTGAACCCTCCAACCCTGCTCTGGATGTGTCAGGAAGCAAGACACCAGACTTGTCCAACCAGAATTCTTCAGACCAGGCAAACGAAGAGTGGGAAACAGCCTCCGAAAGCAGCGACTTCAATGAGAGGCGGGAGAGGGATGAGAAGAAAACAGCAGATGCGGCAGCGCAGGTGGCTGCAAAGGCGGGAGACAACGCTGGAGCTCCAAAAAGGGAAATAGCCAAGAGAAGCTTCTCCAGTCAGCGGCCTGGAATAGACCGTCAAAACCGACGTGGCAACAATGGGCCAGCTAAACCAGGGAGGAACTTCTCAGGACCCAGGAGTGAAAGGCGGAGTGGTCCTCCTCCCAGAAGTGGAAAGAGAGGGTGAGTACCGGCTTCTGTGTGGAAACACACGTGGTCATGGTCTTCTGTAGACCTCTCATCATAAGCAGCTAATACAGATTTCTACAGTGGTAGAAAAGAGAGTCAGACTAACACATGCACCCATGCGTGTACAGACACTTGGAACCTGAAGCTGAGAGCGTTCTTGTATGCACAGTGCCAAAAATGCCTAATGAAAAAAATTGCAGTGCTGTTTCTGACTTGAGCTACGTTTCTCGAGATCTGGATGCCAGCAGAAATGCTCATGTGAGCAGTTTTGCAGCTAGTATATAAATTGCTGCATTGCATTTTAGTTCAGTCACTTAACACAGACAATCATGTTGAGACATGCTTGCTATTTAGACTTAACTTTGTTTTTCTATATGCTAAATTTGATGGAAAATTCGACAGGGCATTTGATATTTCCCCAGAACAGCTTTTGCTGTTGAGCTTCTCACTGAGGAGCTGGAACTAAAAGTCTGAATCCTATTAAGAAGCTACACAGTAGATACTTACAGCCCTGCAGTGGGGTCTGAATTAGATTGTTGGCTCCTCCCTGAGTGTTTTCTGTGGCTTAAATTTTGAATTTCTTCCCTAATACAGGCCATTTGAAGAGCAGGCAGCACCTGTGCCTGGTGTGGACCCCACCAATGGCAACTCTGTCCATCAGGAGGAGGGGGGGGCTGCTGCTGCAGGACAAAAGAGCACCAAGGATGGAAGTGGCAAAAAGAGAGAAGAACCGAAGGCTGGTCCAAAGAAGCCCAAGGAAAAAGTGGATGCCTTGTCTCAATTTGATCTTAATAATTACGCAAGTATGTATTGCTAATATGCTAATAACTTTTGGTAGTTCTGCTAGTGTTGTTGTATGTAGGGCTAGATGTGTGAAAACTTCCAAAAAAGGGTGATGTTTTAAAACCCCAAAATAATGGTACACTTGAGCATTGCTGCCTTTGTCATTTCTAATTAACATGTGTGCCTCTAAAAGGTGGCAAATATCAGTGTGTTGTTATGTATAGATAAGAACAATTTTGTACAGTAGCCTTATCTTAACTTGGTCATTCATGCCATTCTCCACTACATTCTCATAATTTAGTTCACCTTCCTAAGTAAAGGCAGTGGGATATCACTGATAAGCTTAGAGTTAATATCCAGGAAATCTGGTCATTATTCATTATTATGTTTTAGTTCATATTTCCTGGAGAGTCTAGTACAGGAACCTCCAGTTTTCAAGTATCTTTAAGTATTAACTCCTTGCCTTCAAGTTCAACAGCAAAGCACTTGGCAAGCAGAAGTTTGCCATGAGTCAGGGCTCCCATCTGTGTCTGTGGGGCAGTAGCTTCCACTCTAAAGCCAATTTTGGCTTGGTGCATTGCACCTGAAGCTGTTAAAACAGCAGCATCTATACCTTTCCTTTTCCTATAGGTGTTGTGATCATTGATGATCACCCTGAAGTGACAGTAGTTGAAGACTCCCAATCTAACTTGAATGATGATGGTTTCACAGAAGTGGTGTCTAAGAAGCAGCAAAAACGCTTGCAAGATGAAGAGCGCAGAAAGAAGGAAGAACAAACAGTGCAGGTACAAGACCAGCATTTATAGTGGGGAAAAGCTACTTGCAATACTGGGAACGTTCCTTATAAAGAAACTGTATTTTCTCCTTATAAATATAACTAAATAGTTATATTTAATCTTAAAGCTGGTTAGATTTAGAAACTAAAATTAATTTTTGTATAGCCATCTTGGGGTTCTGTACTTTCTGACTGGGCACTGTTGGACAAGTGGAATTGGCAAACTGAAAAAAGCACGATTTTTCATACTGTAATAAAAATTTAATTATTGATTGTATACAGTTAATTCTAAGAGGAAAGTGGATGAGAAATCATTGTTACTGTTGTTTAATATTCCTAAAAAAATAGGCTTGTTTTAAGACTGGGTTAATGAGTTTGCTTTTTGCAATGTACAGTTAGTGTCTGACTGCCAGCTCTAAGAATAAAATGGGCTTCTGCTTACAGGTTTGGACCAAAAAAGGATCAAGCGAAAAAGGCCGAGGTCAGAATTCCAAGCTCCCACCCAGATTTGCCAAAAAGCAGCAGCAACAGGCAGCAGCTGCAGCTGCCCAGCAGGCCCAGGCCCAGGCACAGGCCCCGTGCCCAGCACAGTCTCCAGCTCAGCCACAGGCTCCTGTTCCAGCACAAACCCAGCCTGCAGGAGGGACAGCCAGCACGGAATACACAGTGTCAGGCAAAGTCCTGCAGAGCACCCAGGCTCACAATGGTCTGGGAGCTGAACTGTGGGACAACAAGGTGCCTTCTACAGCAGTTTTGAATGACATCTCCAAAAAATGTAAGTGCTCTCTGCTGGATATGGGGTGGAGGGCAAGCGCTGTAGGTAGAGAAAGCCAATCACGAGCTGTCCTTCTGGATGTCTTTACCTGCAGATGTATTTTGTGCAGGGAATAGGGGGCAGCATTCCCAACAGCAGCATAGTAACTGCTGAAAAGAGGTTTTTGCAGAATGGTATTACTCAGTATTTTATGTTACCATGTTTTTCACTCACAAGCAATGAGCAACTGTCACTCCCTTCAGGAGTCTGTGTGTCAGGCTTGGTTGTGCTTCCAGACATGATTGCCCCACTTCAAAGCAGCTTAGTTGGTAGCATAGCATGTAGTTAACTGCTGAATAGGTTAGTTAAAGCTTGTTTAATCAAGACATCTGTAATTTAATTCTCAGTCAATTGATACCTTTATTTGAACACACCTAACCAATGGTGAGAGGTTTTTTAACACTCTTTCATTAATTGTCAGTGGGACCCATTAGCCCACCTCAGCCACCTTCAGTCAGTGCCTGGAACAAGCCTCTGACATCTTTCGGTTCAGCTACATCTCCAGAGGTAAGAATGACAGGAAGAATAGTAGCTGTGTGTGAATCTCACCAAATTATATCTCGTTGGGATTGGGTACAGATTATCCATGTATCCAGGTGTGCCCAGTGTGTGTCAAACTCCATGAAGTCAAGGGATGGTACAGAAATGTGGGATACAGGCTAGAGTGTGGAAAGTGTTCTGTTGATAAAAATGCAGCCTTTCTTGGGTTCTGTTGACAGCTGTAGTTCAGCCCATTTTTAAGGGAAAAGTATTGTATAGTTTGCATGTGAACACTTGTATGGAGTTCATTAATGTGGACAGAAACAGGATGTCTCCAAGGAACTAAAGGGGTTCTGTGTTCCTTAAATCAGATATAAAAAGTCAATAGATGCTTTATAACTGTACAATCTCTGCTTATCCGTGGAATTTGCATAGTCCTAAATTGTACATTTAAAGTGCTGTGGTTTTACTTAGTTGGTCTTAATTGTTTGAAACTGCAGAAATGTGAGACAGCTGCCTTGGAGACCATTTTAACTGCTAACAGATCTGGAAGTATTTGAAAATTTATTAGTGTTCCTCTGGAACTGAACATTGTTTTGAACTCTCAGGAGAATGTTGTGAACCCGAGTCTGGACATTTTGGTACTGGCCTTGTCCCTCTTGATCTCTTGATCGTGTTTACATATTTCTTCACTGCTTTTTTCTTGAGCTTGTATAAGCAATAGAAAGTTGAGGAGGAGGAAGTGTACATTCAGATAATGTTTATTCTTGCAGGTCTGTTGCAGTCACAAACAGTACTTTTGCAGGCAGAAGATAAAAGTACCCTTTTAGTGGTTTTCAGCTGAGTATTCTTTGTGCTCTTTTATGAACTGTAGTTATTGTATTGATACAGAAATTTTTCATAACAGATTAAATGTTTGCCTTTTAACTAGGGGACAAAGCCTGGACAAGAAGGTGGAGTTGATCTTGGTATAGAAACCATTCAGTTTGGAGCCCCAGCCTCCAGTGGCAGTGACAATGAAGTTGGCCCTGTCCTTTCTGAGAAGTCCACAGACAAGTTACCAGAGCCGAAGGAGCAAAGGCAGAAACAGCCTCGGGCTGGACCCATCAAAGCACAAAAGGTAAAAGGTCATGATTTCAGTACAAACTTGTAAAATTTAGAGAAGTTCAGCCAAAAAGAGGGTACAAATAATGGAACAGAACACTCACTCAAATGTGACTAGACCCATAAAAACGGCATTCCCTTTTTATATTTTCTAAAACTGAGTAATACTAATTAGGTAAAGAAACTTATCGCAGTTTAAAAAAGTAGTAGTTGCTTCCAGAGGTTTAGGGGCTCCATTTGATCATCACCATCTTGTATTTCCATGGTTACCACTCCTAAAGAGGAATACTTTCTGTCATTTAGGTTACACTTGGGGATCTTTCATGTTCACGAAACTTACATTTCTGTTCCTTCCACCTCCAGCACACACTGATCTGTGCATCACCAGCACTCAGCAGCAGCTTCTGACCCCCAGAAAGAGATAGTTACAGCAGATAAACTTGGCTGCTGACTTTCAGAATCAGCTATTTCAGTCCCTATGGATGTCTGAGAGTTGGCAGCAGTCCTGATGTAATTATAGCCCTTTTGTCTTTCTAGAAGATTGGGTGGTTTTTTGTGTTGGTTGGTTGGGTTTTGGTGGTTTCTTGGTTCCCTCCACCCCCTGGCCCCCAGAAAAAGAGCTGAAATCTGAAATTGTGGTCACACATAGACTGAATTTAATTTCTGTCTTTTGAGACACTGAGTGTGTATGTTGCAGTTCATGGCTTTTACTGCAAACTGTAAAACTCACGCAGTAGTTATAACTGCTGGTGAATTGCAGTAATGTCTATCTCAGATACACTGCAGCGTGCCTAAAACTGCCCATGTAGAATCACTTACAGAGGTGCAGAACTCCAAAGGTAAATAAGCAGTCTGCACTGTGCAAAAAGGTCCTTTTTTCCACTTGGTTATGGCCACCAAGACTCCTGCAGGTTTTGTTGAAAGACACATGTGCGATTAAATGGTAAATTATTGGAGGTTAACATTTTCTTTGCACTCTTTTGAATGAGAGTGTTGTAATCCTTTTTGTCATGATGACAGAAAAAAATCCCAACAAGCAAACATGTCCTACACACCCACCACCCCATGGTGACATTGTTTGCTGTGAGGCTAAATACAACCTTATGCTCAGGATTGGAGTTAATTGAATTAATATGGGCAATGTAAGGATCATACTTGAAACAAAGCAATTCACCTTTCCAAGTGTGACCCTAAAGTGCCTGGAAGAATTTCAGCCTCTGTAAACTATTAGGGCAAAAATTATTTGGGTGAAGTGGGCCTGATGTTCCTGATTGCAGCATTCCAGAGCTCAGGCATTTACTTCTGCTGTTGTTTCTTCCCTCCCCTCCAAAAGCCAGTCCCTGCTGGCCTCCTGAGCGTACCAAATGCCTTTGGGAAACTCCACCCGGCCCAAAGCCATCGTATTGTGGAGGGTCTTCATCTACTCTGAGACAGCTGGTTTGTATTTATAGAGACAATACCAGCAGCTTCTGTCTTTCCACTATCAAAGCTTAAGGAGTAGGATTTTAAGGACTGCCTTTAAGGCATTTTTGTTCTGTTCAATAGTGAAGTGAAGCCAGAAAGGACATGGCTGTTGAAACAGCAGAGCATTCAGGCTCCTTAAGGCCCTCCATCCTGCTTTAGTTCAGCTGCACATAAAGGCACTGCTGAATTGCAGCAGTTACTCCAGCCCTGGTGCCTGCCATGAAAGGCAGCACGTGTGTGTAGGTGTTTTATTTTTCTGGATAGCCCCTTAGTGATCAGTTCCCAGGGAAAAAAGCTGCCACCGTTCATATATCAAGATAACTTCAAGTGAAGGGAGAGTCTTCTGTTCTAGTTCCCTGTAAAATCCTGATTCTCTAAAATGCAAATAACCTGTGTGTATACACAGTCATGTGACTTCTGTATTTTTTGTGCTTTTCTGTAATTTTTTTGTGCTTTTCTTGTAAGGCCAGTCAAGCCAACTTTCTTGTGTAGATTTTAACTAATCTTATTTTGGTTGAACTCAACCACTTCACATTAAAAATATATTGCTTGAAACCAATGGTTTAGATTCCTGATACTCAGAATTAATGCATTTCATGTACGTATTGCGAACATAGTGTAAAATGGTTTTTCTGTTAGAAAATGCTTCCCCTTTAGGAAAGTTTGTTACATTTAAACAATTATTCTAAGCATGTTAAGAGTATTCCTGTTGGATGGGACATAGCTGGGAAGGCATCACTGACGAGTTAACACTAACTTAGCTTCCAGACTTGAGTCCGGTAGAAAACAAAGAGTATAAACCTGGTCCTATTGGGAAAGAACGTTCTTTAAAGAACAGAAAGGTGAAGGACGCCCAGCAGGGAGAGCCTGAAGGACAGGAGAAACCATCTCCCACCTCTGTCAGGAGTCCAGAACCTGTCACTACAAAGGAAACCAAAGCAGCAACTGAACTGAGCACGGAGATAGGAACAATGATCTCTGTATCCGCTCCGGAGTTTGGAACAAACACAAAGGTAAGAAAGCTGTTGACAAATTACTGTAAAATGTACACGTTTACTGTATGTAAAATGTGATTACAGTGAGGTAGCTGACACTTTGATTGCTTGCTGGTGGTGGCTGCCTGGACAGCTGGGCCCGCCCGGACAGCAGATATAAAACATGGGTACTGCTCGAATAACAGCTCTGCGGGAGTGGGAGGATGCGTGCTGTCTGCCACACCCTGTGCAGAGGTCAGCTGGGAGGCTTCAAGCTGCCCTGCTGCTGTGTGAGTGTGAGCACTCAGTCCTGAGTGCTGCTGTGGAGAGTGGCTCTGCAGCCTGGGGTGGGCAGAGCCTGTATGTGTGTATGGCCAGGCTTTGTGAACAAAGATTTGGGAAGGGCTCTCCCCACATGGGTGTGCCCTTCCAGCCTGCACAGTGGATTGTTTAGGTGAGGCTCAGCGTGCACAGAACTGGCCCCACTGTTTAAGTCCTAAGGTCCATCTGCCATGGCCGAGTGAGCTTGGACAGTGAAGTCCCTCAGGACTAGAACCTACAGCCCCCGGTATTCCCAGGTCTCCCATCCAAAGTACTAACCGGGGCTGACCCTGCTGAGCATCCGAGATCTGACGGGATCAGATGGCAGGGAGGCTTTAACTGCCCAGGCAGAGCCTATACACTCAGGTAAATGGGATGGCTGCAGGATGACTCCCAGCAGAGAGCTGGGGTGCAGGAGTGTCCATCATTGCTGGCTCAGTGCACAGGTGACCTGAAGGTGTGAAATAAGTGCTGTTCTGAAAAAAGAAACCTCTAAACTAGGAATGTCCTAAGGCATTGGATAAGGCTTGTTCAGTTTACCTAAAGGATCTCTGTGTCAGCTCCTCTTGGCTTGGATACTGTCAGGGCATCCCTTGCAGAACTCCTTCAGGATACTGAGGACTCACAGTTGTCTGCAGGGAACTACTTCGGGTTCTTTATATTAAACAACGAGATGAAGACTTGGTATTCATTGTTGACAGCTTAGTTCTGAGCTGTGGTGCACTGATAGCACTGGCTGAAAACCATCCCAGAGGTGCTCTCCTTTTTGCCCAAGGGCCAGTGTGGGGACTGCAGGACTGTGTCCTGAGTAGGATCTGTGGTTGTCATCTCTGAGTGTAAAGAAGCCACACAGTTTGAGTAGCTATTACTTAATAGTTACACCTTCTGTGGTAAAGGAAAAATACTTCTTTTATGTTTGAGAAGCAGTTCTGTGAGTGTTTCGTGCTGTCTCAGTCATCCTAGTCTTAAGCAGAAATTTTCTGATGCAATTAAGGAAAACTGATCCTCTGCAAAAGTTCCATTAAGAGTTGAAGAATCTGAAATGTGGACCACTCAAACTTGATGGCTGTTGCCCACAGCTGGAAAAAACCACAACACAGGACAACTTGGCAGCTTTTTGCCAAGGTGCCATACAAGCAGAAGATGCTGTGTTCTCCCAGTGAGGTGTTGTTGCAGAGCCAAGTGTTTGTGTCCAGCTTGGTAGCTCTAAACTTAATTTTTGAGTGGAATGGCAAATACCTGAGAAAATTCAGTGCTGGGATTTCTCATCCTTCCTGGCAGTTGCCATCGTGTAAGTAGATGTGAGTGGTTTATGTTCACACCAGAAATGGATGAAGTGCCCTTGTTGTATGAGAATCAGAGGTGTAGAGCAGTGAGCACCAGCTTGCTCACATGTTATAAGAAGGCTGTTTGTGTGCTGTGCTTCCTGCCTTACCAGCTCCTGTCACCAGAGCCCAGCATGGCAGGAGATGCTTTATCTAAAGCCACACACAGAATAGGAAACACATCTTTGACTACTGCAGATTAACTCAATACAATCCAGTAGCTCTGCTAAAATCAGCAGAATTTCCTTTCTACAACTGTATTTTTAATGTATGAGTTCTTCAGAAGGAAAGTCAGGATTTTGTGCCTGTCTAGCCTTAGTTAAACATGGATTGCCAAGGCTCTTTGAACTACCACAGTACTAAAGCACCAAGATTCTGTCTTGTGGAGGGAAGACCAGAGAGAAAGGAAACTTTCCAGTTTGTGCTGCGTATGAAAATTCCCAGTGATTGCCTTGTTAAGGGGTTGCTGAAAGCAGCCTTTAATAATAGGCCCAAATACTTCAGTCTTAACAGCACCAGGTTTGTTTGCTTTTCAATCTCTCTGTCTTGAGTAGTTCCTGGAGCATCAGTAAGTTTTTTTTCTAGGAAAGAAGCAATAATATTTTGTATTTAGTTCTCTGAAGGTTGATCAACAACCTGCAAATTTATTGAATAAGGTAACATTCATCTTGATTTTTCAGAAATAAACCTACAATAAACCTTGCTACTCTTTCAAGTGGGTTTTAAAAGGGGTTCAAATACTGCTCTGGCCTTGGAGTTCTTGTGTATTGGAACTGCTTTTTCTTGTCTTTGTACTCTTTCCATTGCTCATGATAAGGGAAGAAGTGTTGCCATCTTTAACTTGTTGTTTCAGCATCAGGTGTTGAAGTTTCAGCAAACCTAAATGACCTCTTTTTTGATGCTCTTTAACATCCTTCTCAGAGATAACTTCTCAGCTTCCAGGAAGGCACACTTGGTGTATTTGATGTCTGTAAAAGCCAGCTGTCCTTCAGAAGCTTTGTAACAGTAGCCCATCCATTCCAAAACAAACATCTTGATAACAGCATGTGCATTTTATCATACAAGACTGTTCTGCCATAGAAACTGTATAAATATAAATCACCTCCTCCTGAGGAGATGTTTGTTTAGTACATAAGCATGATGCTCAGGAGCAACTGCAGTTCTTTCTCTTGGATTTTGCAGTATTTTTGTGGTAGAGGCAACCTGATGTGTGCATTTCTGAATGGGTAAAACCCCCCTTGCCTTTCCCCACCCATCCATGGCCAAAGTTCTGTAGCTCTCAAATGACAGGAACGATCAATGGTGGGTTGTGGGAACCAAGGAACTATTGGCACAGGTAGTTGGTAAGAGCTGTGTCTTAGAGAGATCACATCCAAAAGGACACAGGATGTTTTTCAGAAAACCTTTAGTATCTTTCATGCTCTAGTTTGGGTGATTTATGTAAATTAGGAACAGATCAAATAGCTAATTAATCCCGTGGAGTACCCTGATCCTTTACGGCAAGGTCAGCTCTGAGCTCTGTCCTGTGCTTTGTTCATCAAGTCACTTGACATTTTGTGGTCTTTTTAAGAGAGAAGTAGGTAGTTGTAAGAAGTTTGCCTGTTCCTTTTCTCCAGATATAAATAACTTGTAGATATTCAAAAAAAAAGCATGAGCAGCTTTTTGCTCTGGCTGTTACTAGTTTATAATGAAGTAATCAGTTGGTTTCTTCAGTCAAACAGTTGTACAGGAGAATCACTGATTGAATTATTAAAGCTTATGGTGTTAAGCCATATCCAACAGATTCCTGGACTTAATGTACGAGGAAGTGAAGGATAGTGATTATCATACAGGTTATGGAGTGGTGTCCTTACAGCTGCAGCATCGCCCTGTCTGCATGTTCAGCATGTGACCCACCCTTGTTGATGTTTCAGCATTGTGCATACACTTCTGAGGGCTGGGAGAGTGGCCTGGCTTTAATTCTAGTAAAAAAGAGGATTTTGTGCTGTGAGTTTGCAAAGTGAGAAAGCTGCCATTAGTCTTGATCTAATTTCTTTTGTAAGGAACTTTAGTCCTGAGACGCTGTAAAAACTGCATCCAAGCCTTGAAGGAATTTCAATAATGTTACAGTAAAAACTTCCTCTTTCTTACGCAGTTATGCATCCTAAAAAAACCCATGATGCCAGTTAATTACTTCATTAGAAGGCCCCTGTGATCAAAGCAGCCTTGTGTGCTTACATTGTTTATCTAATCTGAGGTTGCCTGTTGGAATCCCACACAAATGTGCAGCTTGCAGTTTGGTGGTTGGGGTTTTGGGAACCATCATGTATCTTGTATTTCACCAGTTTGACAAGCAAAGGAAGTAACTAAATGGAGAAAACAGTTGTCTGTTGTCTTCAGAAACACAAAAATAAGTTGATATGCATGTTGTGTTCTCTCTCACCCCATTATGGTTTAACTTGTCCTAGTCATTTACCAAAATGAGCTCCTCCTTTTAAGGAAGGTTCTTTGTTATTTGTCAGTATCTCAGTGCTTCAGTTATTTTTCAGGAGACATTGCCATAGGCTTGAGGAGTATTTTAAGTGTGCACTTTTTTAATAGCTTATTGTCCTACTGGTTGGATGCAGTTAACCAAGCATTGTATGGTTTGTGCCTTCAGAATCATTGTGTGTTGCCAAGTCCAGGCACTCAGGAGTGGTTCTGCTAATTTGTTCTTTGGTTCCTTCCTGGTGTTTGGTTCTGTGTAGGTGATGGAGCCTTTCCTGTGCTTCAGACAAATGAAAGTGGAGAGTGGCTCTTGGGTGGCTCATGGTCACTGGGGCGGTTCTGCTGACCTGTTTGCCTGTCCAGAACACACTCAGTGGGTGACAGTGGTTAGGGCTGCAAACCAGCACTGAGCAGGGTCACACAAGTGCCAGGGCCCTCTTGGGTCACTATAGGTTGTTCTCTCAGTGTCCAAGGACGCACTTTCCTCAGGCCCTTTGTATCTTCAACTGGTCACTGCCTACAGCAGGTGCCAGGAAAGTGGACCTTGCTTTTTGCACACAGTAAGGTCCATTTAACTGTGACAAATAAGCTTCAAGGAAAGCCTCTGGGCAGACTGGACACCTCAGTGATATTCTTCTTTGAAGGCACTACCCAGGGTAGAAATTAGAAGGCAGCCTGCCCCATCCAGAGAATCTGAGTCTTGTGACTTTGAGACAAGACTTACAGCAAAGAAAATTGTTTTGCAAATTGCAGCCATCCCTTTGTGTACTTTTTAACGTGGAGGGCCTTACTTGTGACAGCAAGAAATTTCTATATTTAGTTAAAACTACAGAAAGCTTTTGGCCAATATATTTTACTTTTAAAGTAAGCTAAAAGTGCCTACAGATGGCTAAAGCATTTTGGGTGATCATTGGTTGTTCCAGCACATCTCTGTATTAAGAGTGCCCAGGCAGTGCCATGCTCTGAATGTCCTTGCTTTACAGACTGTATTTTGACTTGTCTCCAGATGTACATTGTAAGGTCATGAGGCAAACTGTGAACTCCCAGGAATTCTTCTGACCTCAGTAGCAAGTCAGCAATAAGGATTGCTAGACATGCCTTCTAAAAGAAAAATGGTGTGAAATTCTAATCTTCTGTTGCTTGGTGAACTCCTCCTGTAGGAAGGCTGACACCTGCCCAAGAAATTTGAACCTTAATTTAGGTAAGGGAGATATTTTAATGGAATTGTTTTTCTTCACAGGAGTCTGTAACAGACTACACTACACCCTCTTCTCATCCTAACACAGTGGCTACTAGCAGTACAAAAATGGAGGAGACTTTGGTGACGAACGTAAGTCCATTGCAGTGATCGTCTTGACTTTGAAGACAAGAAAATATTATCACACTTCTTTAAAGCACCAAATAGTGCCTTCAGTAAACAAGTCCACAGGGTTCCTTTCATGTGAACTAGCTCTGTTACCCAGTAATCTTACTCTGAAGGACATTTGGTTTGATTAGTACCTGTTCATGAATTCTTCAGGTATTCTCATGTCTTTTGAACAATCACAGTGAGCTAAAGAGCACAGAAAGGTGGAGATGTTTATAGGGACAATCCTAAAAATGCAAAGATAAGTGTAATAAGGGAGTGTGTTCTTGGCAGCAGTTGGGCCTTGACCCTGGTACCAGTAGCTGAGCTTGGAGAAAGGCTTTTACAAATAAAGCAGTTTTGAACTGCAGCCTGAAATCACAGCAACTGCATGTAAAGGGAGCAGCTGAATGGCTTGTGAAAGCAGGCAGGAGGCTTTCAGGTGTTCAGTTGCTGCGGAGCAGAGATGTTTGCAGTCCTCAGGGCCAGCGATCCTGACTGTGTGAGTGTGGCAGTGACTGAGAGAACCAGCTGGGTTGTGACTTGTAGCAAAACAAGCTTGTCTCGAGTGTGGCGGGACATCAGGGAACTTGGATCTTGTGATTTTTGTTGTTTGAGTAGCAGAAAAAAAAATTAGCTCAGATGAGTCACATGTTGATTGGGGAAGGAGCAATCATACAGTAGGATCTCAGTTTTTTATGAGAATGTCTCGTGAATTCCATCTAAAAATGCTTTTCCAGCTTACTGCAGCATCATTTTGAAGCATTACTGGTTGAGCTTCTTGTTCTTCTGCTGGCTTTTCTGGTAGAGTTGTGGTTTGTGCCTTTGGTGGTTAATGTGGAAGACTGAATTCTTTTTGTGTTAATGACATCCTATCCTTGTGGATGTTGGAGCTGAATTTCTAACACAGGAGTTAGGGATTCCTGGCCACAAAGGATCTGTGCCATCCCCTGCTTCGAAGCTTCAGTTTCTATCTTTTGATTTAGCATTATCCCATCCAGTGAAAGTCCATTAGCTGTGCTATGAATGGAGACAGGAAAGGCTCTAGTAAGAGTGGCCACTGCGGTATTTTTGATTCATTTCCTTTGAAACTTCTGGGCAATCCACTGGTGTTCTCATAGTCAAAGACAGCAATAGTGTTATGTCAAGTTTATTTCCCCAAGTATCACATCTTTCATCTTTTGAAAGAGAAAATAACTGAATTCAGTTACTGGATGGCAAATCTGGTTTAGTTTGTTTCATGGTCCTGTGACTTTACAGGTCTATAAAAGCTTCCTCTTTTCAGAAACTACATTTCAGGACTCAAGGTCATGAAGCCCCACGTACTGTATTGGTACAAAAAAGGACAGACTTGGCTTGGGAAGAATTTCTGCATATCAGTAAACTGAAATGGCACTGGAGATTAAATCCCAAAACAGACAGTTGGTGTTTGTTTATGCAGAGGACATGGATACCTTAGAACCTTAGTCTTCAGGCTCTTAAAGAGAGGAGAAACATCTTGACACCTGCTGAATGACCTTTCCCTGCCTACCAAAATTTCACTTTTTTATCAGAATCTCCCTGCCAAATGCTCAAGCCTTAAAGAAATTGTAGCTCATTTGATAAAGCTTGAGCTTTGCTTTCTGGGGCTTTTCTAGTAGATATAGTTAGAATGTGATGTGTGTTGCCTGCCTTTCAGGTGCCCCTGCCCCACACCCTTCCCCTCCCTAGGAGGGAGACTTTACAGCAGAGCTCCAGCCTAACTCCAGTTTCTCCCGCTACCGTCGACCTCACCCTCAAGGTATGTACCACATCCCTCTAAGGTGTTTTCTTGCATGCAGGGGAAAAATTAATGGAGAACTTGCTGGTACCTTTTTTTAGAGCCTCCCTTTGTTTCCTCTGCTGAACTGCTTTTGCATATAAATGGATGGCTGAAACAAGACTCTGTCGAAGGATGCATTTAAATTATAAATCTCTAACCCCGTTTTGCATTAACACTTGGCATCTCAACCAATCTTGGCTCCCACTGCCCTGAAAACCAAGATCCCAGTGTTTAGTGTTGTGTCATGATGCTCATGGCAAACCATCAGAACCTGACTGAGGGTTTTGAGAGTTTAGCTTGAAGATAAGTTGCCTGGTTTGGTATTAAGGGCTTTAAGGAGTTGCTTGGTAAGCTGAGCTTGATTTTCTTAGCTGTAAGTTTTTGGTGCAGTGATAACGTGGTTTGGAGTTGGATGGCTGAAGTTCCAAGTAGTGAAACGTAGCCGGTGTGTTGGTGTCTCTGCAGGGCAGTTACTTTAGTGACTCAGAGCATGTTTGGTTGTGTTGTAAATGTTCTGTTGTTTGTGCGCTCCAGTGTAGAGTATTTTGAATGGTGTTTTCCTATTGTGTTGAATTTTGGACTGCATTGTATAACTCACTAACACAGAGTTGGGCTCCAGCTTTGCTACTGTATTTTTAGAAGTTGTTGGTGTTTCTCTTTTTTTGGTGTCCTAGATCTGGTTTGTGGTTGTGACTGCAGGTGACTGAACCAGTAGAAGCATTGTTGCTGCTTCTAGTATTGAGGAAGAGTGATGCTTGCACTTAGTCTCTCTAAACTTGTAGAAGAAATCAGGCTAGAGATTGGATGCAGAACTAACACTTTGGAAGAACTTGCCTGTCAGTCCCAGTGAGACTTACCTCACTTGGCATCATTTGACAGCTGCTTGCTTGTGTTCCCTACAGATGATAGATATTAATGTTCTCTTGTTGAAACTTTGCTTTTCTTTTGTTAACACTTTATTTCCTAAAATAATATAACATCTCTGAAGCAATAGACCAGCAGAAATGGGGAGAGGTCTGGAGAGGGATTAACAAAAACCTAGTTTTCTGTTGCATTCTCATGTAACAAGTTGGTATAATCTGACTTTCTGGCGTCTGAAAGCATTGTTCCAGAACAGCAGGCTCTGTCTAGTACCTGGAGATCCAAACCACATGTAATACAGGTGGGAATGTTACTGCAAGGAGCGTGACACTGTGCAGTTGGGAAGGGAACTGTGCTGTTCGTGTCATTCATTCTGCAGTTTCTTTTCCTGCTGTCCTGGTGTCAGTGGTTTCTTAGTGGATGATATGTTTGGGATGTGTGGTAACAAAATATGTCAAAGATCCGTGTTTTGAGGCTGTTTTGAAGAACCCTCTGATGAAAATCAGAACAGAAAGGCATTGGGAAGCAGCTTCTCCCTGATTTTCTTGTTCCAGCCACTGGAGCTCTGCCCTCTGTTCACAAATGCTGAAGGCAACAAGCTTGTTTGGAAGCACATGCTGAGCCTGTCACCTTCACAGCAGGCCTTCTAGTCCAAGCAGAGCAGAGCTGCTCCTTGTCATCTTCTTCAGTATAATCCTTGCTTCTTTTTAAAGATACTCTTGGAGCAGAAGAGAGTGAAGCATTTCCTTCCATCTCTTAAAAGAACAAACTCTCCAAGTTCTGCCTCCATAAAGGATTAATCCTTGCACCTCTCCTTTCCTCCATCCCCTGTCACAGAGAGCTGTCTGTGAAGAGGCTTGGTGGGGAATTCAGCCACAATCACCCTCACCACCTGACATCATTCTCCTATGGTGTAGGCAGAAAGTGCTCAGGTGGGAAGGCTTGTTGAGCTCTCATTTCCTTGGAATAACTTGCTAAAGACACCTTTACTGAGACAGACATCCTCTTAAGGGCTTGGCCCATAGTGCTGTTGGTAGATAGGGAACTGAACAAAAGAAAGTCCAAAGCCATCTTAAACTGGCCTGGCTGTCTTTCATGTTCTGAGGTTTCATCTGAAGCTCCTGTGTAGGATCTGATCCAGAACCTGACATGTCTTGACTTTCTGGTCACTTAGACTTTTGTGCACTTGAGGATGCACACGCTGGGGTTTGTCTCCAGTGGGGGTGTTGGATGATCATTGCAGTGGGTCAGCAGTGAAGAGCAGCCTCGAGCAACCACGGTCTCCTTTCCCATAAGAAAGTGAGCAGTGGCATCACAGTGCTATCCCCAGCCTCACTTACAGCCTCTTCCTCCTTCAGATCTGGTCTGTAGGTGGTGCTGCATAGACATTCCCAGTGTGCCAACCTCTCTCCCATCCTTTTTCTGTCTCAGCAAGTTGGAGATTGTTAAGGAGCTCTCTAATAGTAAAGCTGTTAGAAAACTCAGGACTCTGCTACATGCCCTGTATATAACAGACTGCAGTGTGTAGCTTTAGCTGTAAATGGTTTCTCCAGGACATCATGAAACCCACTGAACGTTGTAGAAGCTTCTTCACCTCTATTCACACATTCACAGGTACTTAGTCACTTTCTCTTAATGCCAGTGCAGTACGTTTAAGCAAAATAATTTCCATCAGATTAGTAATAAATATTAAAGTTTGCCCTGTGTGTACGAATCAGAGCCATTTTGGAAGAAAATGCTGTGCAGGAGAAACAGAGAACGATTGCCAGGGAAGATGATCTCAAAAATGAAGATAGGTGACTTGCCTCCAAAGGATTCAGTGTGTAACTAAGTTTTCCTCCTCACCCTTTACTCTCTTGAGGAATAGAGAACTTTTTCCACATGTGTGTGTGTGGATCACCTGTAACCCACTTCTTCAGATATTTCTCTCATATTTTATCACATCTGAAGCATCTAGTCAGCCATGCCCAGACTGTGCCTAACTCATACAAAACAGGGTAGGTTGACAGAGTCTGCAGGTCCCAGTTAGGGGAGACTTTCTTGATCCAGACAGTGATATCAGAGGTGTTGGTGAATACTTGCCCCTTTATATAAACCACTAAAGACACCAGTGGCCTTGAGAAACTTCCAGTGAACCATTTTAGCCTGTGGCATCCAGCTCTGCTGGCAAATGTTTTGTTTCAACTGGAGACAGCTGGAGGTTGTACAGAAATCCATGGACTGTGTTTGAGCCTTTAAATTAGTGAGTGTAGTCTGAACATGAATATATCCCTTTCAGTAGTCCCTCAGAAGGGCCTTAATTTAGATTTTTGTATTGTGTGTCTAATCTAATTAGATTTTATTGGCTGCAGTGAAACAATAGTTCTTTCCACTTCTGTTGGAATATAATTGTGTATAGAATATTTGAAGTTTCATCTCCCTTGCTGTGCAAGACATGAGCTCATAATTATTATAGAAGTAAAGGAGCATGAAGCACTTTTAGCTTTAATGTAAAGCAGCATGCACGAGCTGTGCCAGCTCATGATTGCTTCTTGAGCACCAGTTGCTTTGGAAATTTAAACTTGACTACTATAATGTTTAGTGAAGTGTGCAGTAGATATTTTTGGTGGTCACTCAAAAGTGGATGATTTACCCAGAAAGCAAGGGGCTGTTTCATTTAAATGGCCCAAGCACCGTGTAGGTAAAGGACTTGATAGAAATAGTTAGAGGGGTTTTTTAGCTTTCTTTTGCTCACTGTGTCTTTGCTCTTCATGTCAAACAATACTAAGCCAAATTAGTGTGAGTGAACTCTCTTGAGCCCTGAGTGTTAGGGTGATGAACTGTGCAGTTGGAACAGATGAGAAGCTCCAGCTTAGGCTGAATGCTTTTTGCATGCACAGAGTTGCACGACTCCGGTGCCTTTTGGAAAAGAGGCTCGCATGAAGCCCAAACTGCCTTTTGACTAAAAAGAACTGTTAGAATAGGAAGACTGTTTGACTTGTTGAAACTTCCTAATAGGTGAGGAAACCTTTTTTCTTTTTAAATAGATGGAGTCTGCACGCAAAGCGTGGGAGAATTCCCCGAACATGGGGGAGAAGAGTTCGCCGGTGACCTCGGCAGCATCTCCCATCACTGGCGGCAGCGGCAGCAGCAGCAGCAACGCTGGGCCAAGCAGTGCCACCTACAGCTCCTTCTCTAGTGCATCAATGCCCCCTATTCCTGTGGCCTCCGTTACACCCACAACTTCGCTCTCAGGTACCACATGTGGAGGTTGTAGTGTCCTGTTGAATTGTTCTTGTTTTCCAAGAGATTGGATTCCCCTTGGAGTTGTTAAATGCAAAGCTAACACGTTTTACGCTAGTATGAAATGTCAGATCTGAGCAGCAGCTTCCCACTTACCTTTTAACTAGCAAGGAGATACTTCACCTGTTTCACTTTAGTCAGCTGAAAATAATACTAAGATGTCTCTCTGCCTAAGCTACTTATATGGACTTGAAAGAGGAGTAAACTTCTCTTGGCTACCTTGTTGGTTTCATTTTGTTTAGCTGAATAAAGGCAACAGTGAAGTAGATTTTTGGAGCAGAGGATAGTTCTAATATCCAGCTAATTACTATCTTACTTTCCTTTCTGCTCTTGCCTTTTGAGTTAAAGCCTCAAGAACTCACACCAAAACTCCTTCATGAAAGGCAGAGCAAATGTCCAGCTGCCCTTCACAAACAGCACTGGTTGCCACCTGGTTCTTGGCAGCAAACAGAAGAGGCTATACCTGGTTAAGTCTTCATGGCTTGGAATATTAGAATATATTCCCAAGTCTGAGCTGAAGGGTTTGAGGAAAACCCCTTTTTTGGAAAAGTGTCTCAACCATGGGGTTCAACCACCGTTTGCTGCAGTGTTTTGTTGCATAACTAACCAAGGTGCTTCCTGCAGTATTTGTTTGCTCCTGTGCCTGAGAAGGGAGATGTATTATGGTTGCAGCACTTCCTACAGCAAACGTAACAGAATTGTCTCCCATGTTTTTCATATGTTGATGGAAACAGCTGCATTAGGTTCAGTGTTCCTTACCAGCTGTGGCTGTGCTTGCATGGCTGTCCAAAACTTTGCTGAATGATGAGGCTTTGAAATACCTCCAACTAACATGTCCCTTGCTTCTCTCCTCCCAGGAGCTGGGACATACACCACCTCTTCCCTGAGCACCAAGACTGCCAGCACCTCCGACCCTCCTAACATCTGTAAAGTGAAGCCCCAGCAGCTGCAGACGAGCAGCCTGGCTTCTGCCAGTCACTTTTCCCAGCTGAGCTGCATGCCCTCCCTCATTGCCCAGCAGCAGCAAAGTCCCCAGGTCTACGTCTCTCAGTCTGCAGCAGGTAATAGTGTTTGGGGCTGAGAAGCCATGTCTGCTTTTTTGGAGTTCTGAAGCTGGAAGGTTGAATTTAGTTCTGGTTTTCTCTGCGGTAAAGACAGAATGATGTCAAGCATTCTGTAGCAAATACTACAGAGAGAGTGCTCAGGCATTGGAATGGGCTGCCCAGAGAGGGGGTGGATTCCCCATCCCTGGAGGTTTTTAAGGTGAGCTTGGTCGTGGCACTGAGTGCCATGATCTGGTAAAGGGACTGGAGTTGGCCCAAGGGTTGGACTTGATGATCTCGGAGGTCTTTTCCAACCCAATCAATTCTATGATTCACTAATTGTGTCTTACTCTAAATCTGCAAGTTTCTGTCAGTAAGTGCAAAGACAGGACTGAGGAAAGTAAGTCTGAGTCTCTTCATGTACCATTTTTCTGTTGCAGAATTGTAAATCACTGTTCGGGACTAAGAATTATTTAGTCTTGATTTTTTTTCTTAAAACGCTATGGCAATTCAGAATGGTGTTATTTTTTCTTAAAATCCTACATGTAGTTACACTAAATTACATGACAGCATAACATGTTTTTCCTTCACCCAAACACCATTTTTTTGGCCAGAATCTGTTGCTCATCCTCCCAGAATTGCATGGGATTGAAGATGCCTGGGTGAGATTGATAGATTCTGGGGGTGAATTGGAAAAGACAGCAAAGCTGGTTGGGCACCAGCTCTCCAGTTCTGCTGCTTCTCCCCGTCTCTCTGGTAGCTGCCACACTGGGGGGCACTGTCAGTGGCTGCATCTCTAACTCTTGATGAAAACCTTTCTGTCAGGGAGATGTTGGGAGTCAGATACTAATTGTATTGCTCTTCCTGAGGTACTACAGCTCAAATCCCAGCGTTTTATATGGACACAAGTCACCTGTTCAACACCCAGCATGCACGTTTGGCACCACCTTCTCTGGCCCAGCAACAAGGCTTTCAACCAGGGCTTTCACAGGTATTTGGGAATTTCTTACTCTCTGGTCCATAGTGCCTTTAAAGTTCTACTAATGATCTGATGGGAGCAGGGGAGAGTGGGACTAAAGACTGCAAAAAATGAGGTCATACCTGCCCTTGCTGTTTCACTGTGGTGCACACAGGCAGTGTTTGATCTCTGAAGTAGCTGGGAATGAAAGAGTTTGTCACAGAAGTTGAGAAAAGGAGGTTTCCTTCACAAATGTATGTGGAAGTGCATATTCACAGGATGTGTTTGTGGCCATGTTAGTGCAGGCTGGTTTAACTTGTGTAATACAAAATTAAATGCAATCTCATGCAGTTGTTTAGTATGCAAACCTGAATGATCATGCAGTTGCTGCTGGTTGTTTGCAAGGAAAAGTGCAAAATTCAACTAGAAAGTAATTTTCTTAATGGCAGCAATACTATCTCTGCAGCTTGGGGATTGACATTCTCTGTTTGCTCTTCATGCTACACAGACCCTGGCACACGTTGAACTGTAGCTTTTCTACATGGCTTTTGTCCTTGGATATTTAATGTTTTCTTTTCTATGCAGCCTGCTTCAGTTCAGCAGATCCCCATCCCCATCTATGCACCTCTGCAAGGACAGCATCAAGCTCAGCTGAGTTTAGGAGCAGCACCAGCTGTTTCACAAGCCCAAGACTTGTTCAATTCCTCCTTACAACCTTACAGGTAGGTAGCATATGCAAATTTCCTTGGGCTTTGAGTGGCAGAATGTGTTGAACTTGATTCCTTGCCAACTTGTGTTCTGGGCTTCATAGCTTCCTTGTCTTCCTTCCTTCTCTGAAATCTGTGTTGTCTGAGAACTCTGTATGTGGATTGTCTGGCTAGTCTGCTTGTACAGGTTATGCCTGATAGTTGTATCTTTAAGAATCCAGGCTAAAAAGCTGAAAACAGCAGTATTTAGAAAAGAACAGAAAAAAAATTGTCCCTTTAATTCAGTAATTTATTTTCTAAACTAACCAACACTGGAGTCTTGAAACACTTGGAAATCCTAGTTGAATTTATTAGTTTTTGAGTTTATTAGTTTTTTACCATAGATGGTAAAATTTAGTTTCACATGTGTGGGAGTAGCAGGGTCTTTTCACAATATTTCTGTTTGCTACAAAATATAATAGTAAGACCAGTGTCTCTGCAATGGCATTGATAGCCAGACAAACTTCCACTGTAAGCCTTTCCAAAGCTTCCTTGCACTTCCTATCAAAACTGACTCACAGCAGTGTCATTCTGATAACTGTTGTTGGTTTCACTTTGAGGAAGTTTCTTTGGAAATTTAATTAGAGGGTTTTGTATGAGTTGTAGAAAAACGTACTTGTTGCAATGTAGAAGACTGAAGCCACAGAGAGCTTAATTAACCATGTTTGTATCCTGACTTTGTGCTTGGCTGACTTTGTGGGACCAAATAGTGCTTGTCCTGCCACAGCTGACAAAAGCTGTTGGAACGGTTGGCTAATTGCAGAAACACAATCAGTTTGGCATGTGGTCCAGATTAAATAAATGCTTCTGGCTGATCTGGTCACACACAAACATGGCATTAATGGCGCTCTAGGAGTATGAGTACTTTTCCCACATTAGGAAGGGTGCAGGGGAGGATAAGCTTTGAGAGGTACAAGTTGCTAGTTTAAAAAATTACAACCAAAGGTGAAAAATGAACAGGAAAAAAAAACTAGTCAAAATTTTGGCTACACTGATGGCAGTCCTCTGCATACAGTCTGGAAAAGTTCCTCCAGTGCTCAGAGTACGACTGTAAGAGTGTTCTGCAGGGAAGGAAAGGTACAGGACAGGTGTTGTAACCCAGGTGTTGTGTCAGGCAGGTACACGGCCAGCACAGCAGGAGATCAGCAGGACCAGAGCTGTGCTCATCTATATCCACCATGGGATAAAGTAGAGTGTTGGAGCATCAAAAACACTACTCTGAGCTCCAGAGCTTTGAGAGGGACATTTGGTTAAAAACTCTTGTTTCTGCAGTCTGGATGTGGCTCCTAATGGAAGTGTTTGCATAGATACTTCTGATGGACTAAGACAACCTGTCTGTGGTGCTTTGCTGTTCTGGCTTTGGTCTTTGTTCTTTAAACAAGCAGCAACTTCCCCATGCTGGTGACAAAGGGATTAAGTATCTGCTTAAAATTAAGGGCTGTGGTGTCTTTTGAGACTAAAACATTCATTTGGAAGCTGCAGTTGTCAGTGTCCAGTGATTTAAGCTGTAAGTATTAAAAGTTGAACTGTGTAAATCTGTGGAGTCAAGAGAACAAAGCGGTTTATTTATGACTAAATGAAGCTGTTCACATTCCCTGCCATCCTACCTTACAGCACAGGAAATAGCAACTGGCAGCTTCTGTATGTTGCAGTTATCCCAGAACTGCTTTAGCACGTACATCTAAATAGCTAAGTGTAATACAAGATTTTAGTAAAAAACCTTACTGTTTGTTTTTTTGTGGCCTCTAGTAGCATCTCTTATTTTGTTGCATGCAGAACAAATAGAAAAACTGTATGTTTTTTAGGTGAAAATGTGTTCAATAGAGCTAAACATTCTAATCCTGTTTAAAGTGGCTCATTGCTGAGCTGTGTCAGAATTTTTATGTATGACATTCCCATCTCTTGCAGATCCCAGCAGGCTTTTATGCAGAGTGGTTTGTCCCAGCCGTCACCAGTGGTTCTGTCTGGTACAGCCTTACACAACTTCCCAGCAGTCCAGCACCAGGAGCTGGCTAAGGCACAGTCCAGCCTGGCATTCCAGCAGACGTCTAATACACAGCCTATCCCTATCTTATATGAGCATCAGCTTGGTCAGGCTTCAGGACTGGGAGGCTCTCAGCTCATTGATACACACATCCTGCAGGTAGGGACTGCTCCCAGTGCAAAACTTGTGCAGTGGTTTGATACAGATAATATACTTTATACAGTAAATCAAGTCTTGCTCAGCTCAGGATAAGCCCGCCTGTATGATAATAGTCAAGGTGACAGGACAAGTAAGACAGTTGGAAGAGAATGTTCTTTTCATTTCATAAGGATACATTAGCATAATCTCTGAATTGAGGCTTGTTCCCCATGTCACAGGGCTCCTTGCACTTCTGTCATTAATTAGAGCGTCAGGTTGGATTTCTGTTATGGTAGATGATTGAAGGGTGGTCCCGTGGTGTAAAGGAGAGCACTCTGGACTCCGAATCCCAAGGTCCTGAGTTTGAGTCTCAGTGAGGACCATCCCCTCCCTGCCATCTGATCCCGTCAGATCTCGGATGCTCAGCAGGGTCAGCCCCAGTCAGTACCGGGGGCTGTGACAGTCACGAGGACTTCACTGTCACTGTCCAAGCTCGCTTGGCCGTGGCAGACGGACCTCAGGACTTAAACAGTGGGGCCAGTTCTGTGCACGCTGTGCCTCACCTAAAAAATCCACTGTGCCGGGTAGAAGGGCACACCCACGTGGGGAGAGCCCTGCCCAAATCTTCGTTCGCGAAGTCTGGCCATACACACAGATGGTTAAGGGCTGTTCTCCCGCCTGCAGTGAGAGCTTCCTCACAAACTGCAGCCTTCAGGCTGCCCTGGTTGGAGTGCAGAGGGGTGTTCTGCAGTGCCTCAGAGCCGTCCTGAATGCTTTTCACGTACTGGTGTCTCTTGCTCTCCCTAGGCCAGAGCTACGCTGACTCAGGCTTCAAACCTCTACTCTGGGCAAGTTCAGCAGCCTGGCCAGAGCAACTTCTACAACACTGCACAGTCTCCCAGTGCGCTCCAGCAGGTAAACTATGGCATGGTAAATTCCCTAAATTGTATTCTTCTCTCACGCATGTTGTGGGTGGCTGATGGTGTCTGTGGGGTCTGGTGGGGTGGAGTCAGGGGCTGAGACAATCTTTAATTCTTCCAAAATGCAAGAATTGCAAGTTAATAGCAAAGGAGAGCTACAGCAGCAGCACTGAACCAGCTGAACTGGTGAGAAGTTGCATGGCCTACAGTTCATGTTGGTCATTTGTCCCTGGCATCCTTCTCTGAAATAGTTTATTTCCCAGGGATGGGCAAAGATTTAACTTGCACAATGGTGTTGCTGGATGATTGGGGCACATGCTGCCCTTGTGGGGGCAGGTACCAGGGATGGTGGAGGGAGAGGGACAAACTCCAGGTGCTTGTGCAGCCTGGTGAGTGATACCAGATCTCACTGAGGTGGAACCCAGCAGCTGCTGCATGTGCCAGTGATAACAAACATGTAGAAAACTGAGGAGTCAGCAGGTAGGTGATCATGCAGGGCAGCAGGACAGCCAAGGCAGTAACCTGCATCAGGAGGTCTGTAAAATACCTCCAGTAAAATGCCTCTTTTGTGAAGGAACTGTTAATTAATGCTTTGCAATGTCATATTCACAGGATACTGTCTAGTGGTTTCCATCTTCTGGTTCAGTTTTTTTAAATGGCTTTTAAAAAAAGGCTTATGATGGACTGATTTATTATAATAGCCTACCTCGTATGCATGGAAAGTTGCCAAGAAAGAAGTGTAGAAAAGTCTTACAAAATTTGATCTCATCTATTGGAAATCTAACATAAAGTTTTAAGGACCTTTTAGAAGGGTTAGTCCTTCTAAAATGTTCAGTCCTGACTGTCTCTGTACTTTTAATCTGTTAAACTTCGGAGAGGAATCCTGGTAAGCTTTTCACGTTTGGAAATATCATGCCATTCTTCCAGTCATA
Source organism: Sakesphorus luctuosus (assembly GCA_013396695.1). Classification (NCBI taxonomy): domain Eukaryota; kingdom Metazoa; phylum Chordata; class Aves; order Passeriformes; family Thamnophilidae; genus Sakesphorus; species Sakesphorus luctuosus. The sequence goes on along the minus strand of VWZD01001522.1, from coordinate 485,002 downwards.
CTGAGAATATAATTTTGCAGGCTGTGAGTTGACAGTCAGAGCAGGACATGCAGTAACTCCTACCAGTCAGGTCCCTGCTGTGGTATTTTTCACATTTACCACTCCGTGGTGTTTTCAGCCCACAGCACGCTGTAAATCCAAGAAAAGGACAGCCTGCAGTTTGTTGGGGTTGTTTTTATCCTCAAACTGCTGTTTGCTGGAACTCACAGAGGGTTAAATCTAGTTTTCATCCCAAACAGTGTCCTTTGATGACTAAAATTATCTAAGCAAACAACTAAGCCAATCCAGTACCCTCCCTAACTGGCTATTTTGTTGTACTTCTGTTTTCTGAGTTGAAGTAAAATTACTTCTTCATACAGGGAAATCATGATATCATGCAACTTTTTTTCTGAAAATCAAAGACCTAAATGCCATTAAAATTGCTTATAAAGACAGACTGAACAATAAAGTAACTTGCTTACTGCTCTCTGGGTAAATATATGAACTCATTAAGCCATTTGCCTTGAATAAAGCTGAAATTGTCGAACTAAAGTAAACAATAAATAACGTGGAGGAAAAAGGACACCACACACCAGACCAATGTGGTCAAGCGAATGCCATTTGTTACACACTGCACGCGGTTTATAAAGGGTTAAGGCTACATTCAGTTGGCTAAATTGAATCTCACACCATCTAACTGCAAATTTTAATTGGTTATAATCCATATCTCACAAGTCCAGTGTTTTGGTGAACTCCTCTTGACTGTTTTCAGGAACATCTCTGGTGTGGTGTGGGAAACCTGAGCAGTTCTCTTGAGAAACTTCTGGGGGGTTGCTAAGAACTCCTAGGGAGTGATTTCTCCTTTACCAGACAATTGCAACTGTGGCTTTGATTATTCTCAGCTGCTTTGATTCTCACAGGTTCTGTATGGATCTGAATTTCACACCTTTGATTGTTCTATACCAACATAGAACTACCAATGAAAGTTAAGTAACGGCCTTTGTGTCTGTGTTACTGGTGATTCTGTACTTTGTTTGCAGGTGACGGTACCTCTGCCAGGATCGCAGATTTCGCTGCCCAACTTTGGATCCACAGCCCAGCCGCTGATCGCGCTGCCGCAGTCCCTGCAGCCGCCCCTGCAGCACACGCCGCCCCAGGCGCCCGCCCAGAGCCTGAGCAGGCCCGCACAAGTGACCCAGCCCTTCCGAGGGCTGATCCCCGCCGGAACTCAGCACAGCATGATTGCTGCCACTGGAAAGGTGACACTGCAGCCGTGTGCTGGTTCATACAGCCAGCACAGCAACACATGTTCACTTACCTCTGAAAATCTGCCTCCACTCTAAAACACAGAGAGGGGAAGACAGAAAGGCCAGTCCAGATTAGGGCCTTAGTGACTGTGTCGGAGTGTTCTGTAAAAATTTAGCACAGGTTTTGTGGCTAGCTTGGTGCTGGTCCATTGACACTGTAGGAATACCTGGTTTGATAGTGGCATGGTGAAATAGTGGGATATTTCATGTAAAAGCCATGTAGAAAATGGCACTGAGCCATTGTTAGAGCAGCAGGGCTAGTGTCTGATTCTGGTCATGGTTGTGTTTGTTGCTGTGTTTCTGTACTCATACCAGAGCAAGTTGGGTGGGTTCAAGGGCTTCCAGTGCAACAAAGTGGAGTTTTAGGGCTTCAGTGGACACTGTATCAGCACTGACCTTAAACCAGAATTGAACTCAGCAAGCTGCATATTAAGAATGCAGAGTTTTATGCAAGGGAGAACCTTTGATGTGTAATTAAAATAAATAAAAAGGCTGGTCTGGCAGCTGAGAAAAGTCCCTGAGTAACAGCTCCAGTAAGGAACACTGAAGCAGTGCAAGAAACTTGAATATCTAGGAGGAAATTGTCTCCTTTATCTGACACTGCTAAGGTAATTGCTAATGAGGGCATGTGTGGACCTGATGTGCAATCACAAGGTTTCTTGTCTTTGAGGGAGTCACAGATTTACAGGCACGTGGGATTCTTGGGTAGTGTGCAGCACAAGGCAGTTGGGGTAAGCTCACAGGTGAGCAGTGGGTGACAGCACTGGAGAGGAACACAGCTGCTGTTTCTGTCAGATACAGCAAGGTCTTTTCCCACCCCAGGGAGTTACCCAGCTCTGGGCTGCACCTGAAATCCCTGCAGCCTGTGGCCCAGGTTTTAGGGTGCTTTTGAGTATAAAATTACTCCGCTGTCCCCAGTAGTTTACAGCTGTGATAAGAAGAATCTCTCTGGAGTGTTAATTAAACTTGGGCAGTAATGGCAGCCAGAGTTTCGGACCACCTGGATGAAGTGATCATCCTGTCACCCCTAGAGTGTGTGTGAAGATTTTGGCACTGTGCAGTTCTCCAGCTTGATGAGATCTGGCCAAATCTTTCCACCTTTATAGTTGTTATGAGTCCATCTTCCAAGCAGCAACGTGTTTCTTGCTACAGTTGTCACTGGAAAATGATCCCTCATTTCTGCAAAAAATGAGGAAGAACTGCACTGGGTTGGTGTCCTTAGATGACTCCCCTGTCCTGCTCCGAGGGTTCCATCGTGTTCTGCTTAAAACAGCCTTTCACTTGTAACTGATTTGTTGTTGCTGTTGCGCTTCATGGAAATACACTGTTGCAGAGACTAATTTATTCTGTTGAGTGAATCTGCAGTACAGCGTGCAGGAGTCATTGCTCCTCTTAGTCTGGAGATCTTACATGAATGACAGCTCTGTTATTGCAATGCTTTGGGGCTTTTTATAGAACTAGATAGACTATTTTATGGCATTTTTCTTTTCCGCATTTTTCAGGATTATTTCTAAATAGTTTTCATGTGGTATTTGAGATGGGAATCTCAGGTAAGGAGATTTGAACTCCAAAACATATCTTCTTTGTTTAGGACCAAATAGATGAAATTACTCTCAAACCCCCTTCTAGTGTTGCCAGAGGATCCAGGCAGAAAGCCAGTTCCAAGTGCTGGATTGTGCAGAAAGATTGTACACAGAGGTGCTTGTTGGTGGTGTTGGGCTTGTCCTGATTATAAGAGGTTGTTCTGCAGTCAGGCTTTAATCACCCTTAGATGACCTGTTTTCATTGAGGTGAACTACCAGCCACTTAGCAAATGTAATCTTTTTAATTAGAATTAATGTGTCAGTTGCTGTGTTTTTCAGATATCAGAAATGGACCTGAAGGCCTTTGGAGGTGGCATTGATGTTAAACCTGGAACACCACCAGTTACTGGCAGAAGCACCACTCCAACCTCCAGTCCCTTCAGGTAAATCAGCCTTAAGCTCAAAATTCCTTGAAATCAGAGCTAGAAAATGTACCTAGTCATGCATGACCAGCCAGTTCTGAAAGGTATGAGGTGAGGGGCCACTGATACAAAGTACAGCCCTTAATCTTAGCTTACAAGAAGCATTCCACTAGGCCTTCACATCAGCTCTAGTTAAGCACAAGTAGCTCTGAAATAAAATGTGAAAAATATTTTTTGATGAAATGAAACTAAACAAGTCATGTGAAGTGCCCTGGGTTTGTACCAGTAAGGCACCAAAGTGGCAGGGAAGATCTGCTTTGGGGTAAAACTGAGGTTTTTTTATCTTAATTGTGGTGTTCTAAGTAAAAACACTTAGAGGCTTGGGCAGCAGTTGTGGCAGCAGTTCTGTTAGAGGAGTGAGGGTTGTTGCAAGGTCTGCAAGCTTCTCACTAGAGAGATTAGTAAGGTAACACAATGTTGGTGTGTGTGGGGCTCAGCTGGTGGCTTTGCCACTGCTGTTGGTTTTACATTTGGTCACTGTATCACCCACACTCTGCTGAGATCTCTCCCTTTGCTGCCCGGCCCCCAGACCATCTCTCAAGCTTCAGGTAATTCATGGTGATTCAGCACCTTGGAAGTTTTACTGCAGGGTCACGTTCTCAGCCAAGTAAAACAGGGGGAGCATTTTCTGTGAATTCTTGAGATTTGTTCAAGTGCATTTTGGAAGGTTTGACAGCAGGTCAGAGTGGAAGCAGCTGCACATGTTCACTGCCTGTTGTGACAGGCTCTGAACTTGCCATGATAGTGTAACTGGGCAGGACTGAAGCTCAGATAGCAGGGATGGGAGGGGAAACAGTCCTGACATCAGTGACTGTGGCAAGAATACTTTGGGGAAAGGTCGCTTTCATACAGACACACCCTGGAATCTTTGCATATCCTAAATATTTCTGGTTATGGTTTCTCCTTGTATTCTGAAATTCTGAGTTTATTTGCATATAGAAGAATCTTATGTGTAGAAGCAGCTTCACAGCAGCTTCTTTAAGAGATTTATTTCTTCCCTCTGAAAAAAAATTCTGAATTTCTAGTTAAGTTGTAACTAAAGGCAGAAACATCCTCTGAATGAAAGCAATATGATTTTGACTGGAGTTCTTTCCTTTAGGGCCAGTTCTACAAGTCCTAACAATCAGTCCAACAAAATGAACAGCATTGTCTACCAGAAGCAGTTCCAGTCAGCAGCTGCTGCTGTGAGAATGACACAGCCTTTTCCTGCACAATTTGCACCACAGGTAGGTGATTGGTGGCTTCCTACAAACAGATTTGTTTCTCTGTATGACCTGGTGACTCTCACTCCATTGTGTTTCCTCAGGCTTTATCATGGGGAGATACATAATGGAATCCTTAAAATAAAATGGTATAAGAAAGCTGATTTCAAGATCAAAGCAAAAAAGTACCTCTCTGATCTTGCTGACTAGTAGTGCTGATTTTGTGGTGTTTGAGTGCTGAGGAATTTAATACAAGTTGTGAATGATGTAGAACAGACAGTGTTGTGGCTTCCCCAGGCAGCTGTAATGCACCTTGTCCTGCAAAAACATCATTTGGTTGGGGAAGGGGAGGAGCTTTGTGTCTCAAAAGGGTCCCAGTGCACATTTTAAATGTTTAAAGACAAAGCAGATTTGCAGCTCTGAGGTACTGAAGGAGCAGTTCAGGTTGGAAAGGATCTCTGAGGTCACACAGTCCGTACAAGGCAGGGCTGATGGCCAAGGGTTTGATTTGGTTTGGCATTCCAGGGAGCACAGCTTACAAGGGTGGTGCATCCCTGTTGGAGGTGTCTCTGACCAGGCTGCTAGGGAAATGTTGCCTCTAAAAATGTAGGTTACATCTGTCCTCCTTTTAGCATTTGGAGTGTTGGACTGCAGGACTTGAGGGATGTGATTTCTGGATTGCCACTAGCAGAAACTGCATCCCCTTTTGGGGGCTCCCTTTCACTGCCTTGTGAGGGTCTCCCTTGTTGCACGCTGGGTTGAAGTTGTTGGTGCTACTTGCAGGCACAGCAGCACTGCAGGGCTGTTTTTTTCCTGGAACTCAAGCATGGCCTCTCTTAACATAAAAGCCTATTTTCTTGGCATTTGTTTTGTAGCAGAGTAGCAACTTTTTCCCCTTTAAAATAATGCCAACATGCAATCCCGTTGGCAATTTTCTAATTGAGAACTGTCTCTTTTTGTTGTTTTTCCCCGACTTAGATGCTCTCTCAGCCTAACCTGCTCCCTCCATTGGTAAGAGCCCCATTTACTAACACCTTCCCAGCGCCTGTTCAGAGGCTGCCAGTAGCACTGCATAGTCAGATGCCGTCTCAGATGACCACAGGCCTTATGAGCCACCCTCAGTTACCACGTGTGGCCAGAGGTCCTTGTGGATCAGTACCTGGAGCCAGAGGCAGTCAGGCCCAGGCTGCGCTGAAGGCTGAACGAGACATGAAGGTCAGTATGTGAACAGCAGTGCTGCTGCCCCCAGTGCAGTCTGACAGCTCCTAGGGCAGGGGTGTGCCTGCAAACCGTGGCTTCACTTAAGTGCCTCTGCACCCAAAGCCGGGCACAGACCTTCCCTAAGCCCTGCTGTTCTTTAACAAGAACTTTGGAGTATTTGTAGGGAGCTTCCTTTCTCAAGTGGCCCTGTGGTCTGACAACGAGGTGTCAAGAGCCTGGATATTTGTCATGAGGCTGTGCTTCCCATTTCACACCTGCCTCTCTGCCCACATCCAGCAGCACTGTACACCCTCCTGTTCCAGCCAGCCTCGCTCCTTGGGGACTCGTGAGCCTTTCAAGCCTCGCATTTCCCGGTGGGTTGAAATGCCTGTGGTTAATTCTCTGTGGTGGAATGCAGTACGTGGTGCACTCCACACAACTGGGGGCTGCCTTTCAGTAGCAGGTGATGACAGTCATCAAACTTGTTACAGCACTTTGGGACCCTTCAGGCCGAGGCAAACTCTTCTTTCCAAGGCAGGACTGCACTGTTGGGACATCTATAGGGACACCATTGGACACTCAGCCTGTTTGCTGCAGAATGAGTTGCTTGAACAGATGGTACTTAGGAGCTCCTTCATCTACTGCCACTCACTGTAACCCATGCACTGAGGTGTGAAAGCAAGAGGATGTGTTGTTCCCAGTGATGCATGGCTGTAGGAGAATTCATAACCCCTTAAATTCTAGGTAGTTGGCCCCTTTAGTTTTCTACCACCAATTCATGCAAGCTGTAGGCTTACCAGGTGATGCTTAGTATATTGTCCTGACTCTGCACTGTGAATTGAATCTGGCCAGTCAGAGCAAATGCTGATACACGGCGCTGGTTTCCTGAACCTCCCTGCAAACAGTGTTGAAAGGAGTGAGAGTTACTGTGTCACGCTTGGTTACTTGTGATCGAGTCATCCAGCCTTAGCCTCAGGGCATGGCTGAAATCTGGGCTAAAGATTTCAGGTGTCCCTCTGGCTCCTGTAAAATCAGGCTGTTGCTGCAGTTCTGCACACCAGAGTTCACAGGTTTGTTTTCTGTTCTCTTGCTGCTTGAGTTACTTGGAGCAACTATGCAGGATGGGAGCCAAAGCCTCTTGTTCTAGGCTTTTGCTGTTTTGTCCCCCCCCGTTGTGTCTGTGTGTCCAGCTCTGTTTTCTGAAAAAAGAAAAGCAGAAAATGCTTGGAGAGGTACATGGAGGCTTAGTGACTGTATTGCAATTGGGGTTCCTTGTGTTAAGATACACCTCTTTAATTTAAAGAGGTGTTTGACTGAATTTGGCTTAATTGTGCAGCTTCCAAAAGATTGCACTTTTAATGGAACTCCTCCTTTGCCTGAGTCTGTGCCAAGTGCTTGGTGTGAAGTGTCTGGTGTGCACAGTGTCAGGCTGTAACCGGAACGTGTCATGGGACAAGTCAGGGTTACTGGTGTGGTTCAGAGCAGGGATTGGAGGGAAGCCAGGCAGTAGTTCGTATGGCCTGGGATGAGTGCCTGTTTGGAGTGGGAAACAGATAAGGCTTCAGCTTACGGACAGCACAGCCTTGAACCTGGTTTACTTGCATCCCCATTGCAGCCTCTGAAGTCTGTGTTCGGAGCCACAGGAGGGAAAAGTCTGTGTGCTCAGAGCAGGTTGTGGTGCTGTGAGAGCCACTGCACTCCTGAGGTGCAGTGCATGTGGCAGGAGCAGGGACAGCTGGGGTGGCCCTGCGTGCCCCTGGGAGTGTCCTGCACACACAGCTCTGGGCATGTCTGACCTGTGCTGAGGAGTGAGCTGCAGTTTGAGCCTGCTCTCAGCAGTGTTTGTACTATAAAGTCAGCAATGGTAGTGGCATAAAAAGATGTCAGATAATGCTTTAGGCTGTTGTCCTTGATCCTCTTTCCCAGGGAGAGGATTAGGAAGAGCAAGGGAAGCCTAGGCATGAAGTTAAGCTATTATTGAGGAGTTAAGTAGCCAGACATGGTGACATCTGGAAAGCAGCTGGATGGACACTGTCCTTCTAGGAAGGTCTGGCCACTGCGGTCAGTTGTTCCCCTTTCGCTTAGGGAATACTCTGTGAAGTCACTCTTACTTCAATGCCCTCTCTCCAGTAAACTTATTTTCTCCCTCTCTTAAGGCAAAGCAGAGAGCAGAGGTACTTCAGTCCACCCAGAGATTCTTTTCTGAGCAGCAGCAGCAGCAGCAGAGCAAACCCATAGGAGGCAAAGCCCAGAAAGTGGAGGAGAACGGGAGCAAACCCACTGAGGCAATTGCTGACTCTTCAGGAGTCTGCCAGGACAAAACGGAGGAGAAGCCCAACCCTGCGCCTGCTGCCACACCGAAACCTGTTAGAACTGGACCAATCAAACCTCAGGCAATCAAAACCGAGGAAACTAAATCTTAGAGCTGTTCTCCCACGGAGGGGGGAGAGGGGAGGGTGGGCGAGGTTCAGCAGCATGAATTTGTGGCCTGGAGGCCAAGGCAGCAGCCTGCTCCCCCTGCAGGGCTCTGGGCAGCCTGAAGGGGCACCGAAGCCATCAGCAGTGCCAGTGCACACTGCTGGGTATCCAGCTGAGCCCCTGGGCTCTGGGGCATTGCATCCTCTGACAGCATGAAGGCTGCTCTCAGCGCGTGCACGTTCTCCACGTGTGCGCGTGTTTTGGCTCACACACCTTCTGCTTCCCACAGTGGAGAAATGGAGAAGTAGCCACGGCAGGGAAGGAAGGTGGTGGGGAGGCGTGTTCCTGGCTGACACAATGACTTCTCTTATTTTCTTCAGGCTCTGATCTTCAGCTGCTATTTATCTTTTTATAAACCCATGAGTATGAGAACATGCAGATCTGAAGATGGTGCTGGGCCAAGTAATGTGTGTTAAGTTTTTAGTGACTTAAGAAGCTTCTATCTTGTAATAAACAGAGGGATCCATATAGCTGGCAACATTGCCTTTGCCACGCGAGGTCTGACCTAAGGTAACAGTAATGCTGGTGGTGTTGGATTTCCCTCTGAGGGCAGTGCTTTGCTGGCTGCTGCTGCTTGGATGACAATATTCTGCATTTAGATCACCATATGAAAACGCTACTTGGCCACCTGTGTCCTCTCCACCCGCTGCCCCCTCAGTGGCTCTCACCCCTGGAGTCAAAAGGTTCGTTGCATCAATAGTCAGGTTTGTTCTTTTCACCCCTGTCCAGGTGTCTTGATATGATGCGAGTGGTCTCTAAACGGTTCCAGTTTCTGTCTGTGATACAGCAACGAGCACTTAAACTGTGCCACGAGAGTTACAGAAACCTCACTGACTAACAGAGTTTATCTCAAAGGTGCATTTCCATATCAGAGCTGCGTCGCACCACCTCCTTGCCCACAGTGTGCTGGAAAGTAGAATCAAGTCAAATAAAATGCCTTTTTAATTGTATCCTCTAGTATTCTAGCTGTAGGACAGTACTGTATGATACTTCTGTGAATGTAAGATATCCTGTACCTGCTTATGATATGTAGTAGTGACTGTGCTATACTGGAGCTGTTTTTAATAATGTTATTCTAGAGGTTTTTTTCCAGACAATGATTGAAAAAGCTAATAAAAAGCACCAGGTACCACATCAGTAGCAGAATTTGCTGGTTTTTTCTGGGATTTTTTCTTTTTTTTTTTTACATTTTTTGGAAGGAAGAGTTGAAAGTCTAATGTGTATAATTTTGTTCAAATGACTGCAGAAGCTGGAAAGGCTGTTGCTGCTATTGATGCCTAGTGAATCGCTATTGGTTATCTTTTTATATAAATATATATATAATTTGAATTTTTGGAAACTCTAGCTGTGATGTCAACTTTGGAAAAAAGTATCCCACTTGTAGTGTGAGTTGGCATTGTACAGAAATTAACAGCCATATTGGTCTAGAAATGTTAAACTTAATTTTTTTTCCATTTGTACAGGGGTAACGCACTGTATGAAATATGTACGGTCTTATTTACATGGGTTTGATTACAAAAACTAATAAAGTATTCTCTAAATAACGCCCCCGGGTGCTCTGGTGATTGTGCAGTGCCACAGGGTGCCCGGGCACGGCGTGCCGAGGGAGCTCCGGCTGTGCGGGGACACACCGGAGCAGCTCCGTGCGGTGCCCCCGGCACGGTCACGCTCTTCCCTCTGCAGTGAAGGCCTCCCAGGACTTGGCCTCCGTATGTCTCCATGAAAGGAGCCTGATGAGTGTGTCGGAGCTGCCTGGCACTGGCTGTTTCCAGAGAGGAGCCACTCGGATGTCCCCAGCTGGTGAGTGACAGCGCCCTGGCAGCACCGGGGCTGAAGGCAGGAGGGTTCCTGCCAGAGGGAGACTTGGCCTGAGCCTGCCCCAGGCTGTGGGGTTGGGAGGGGCAGGGCGCTGTCAGCTGCCACCAGAGGGACCTTGCTGCCAACAAACACATGAACCTTCTGGGTTTGGTCTCTGAGAAGTAATTCCTGCCTTGGGGAAAGTGCTGGCTGGCTCTGCCCCTCTGAAGAAAGGGAAAAGCCAGGCAGGGCTGTGGGGGTGCAGGTGGGCAGGCTGACCTTTGCTCAGGGGTGTTGCTGCCCAGCCCTGCTGTGGGTTGGGGAGCAGCAGCCTGGGCCTCTGGAGGGGCTGAACTGGAGTCTTCTGTCCAGGCTGGTTCTGTTTGGGGATAAAACCGCAGCAATATGGAGTAAAAAAGGTGCTGTGATCCACAAATGAGTGATGGGCAGTCGTAGCCTCTGAGTAGGTGACACTGCAGATAAATCACCTTTTTCAGAAGGATCAGCACAACTGCAGTGAACGCTCAGGGAAAGGAGGAAGGAGGTGGGGAACTGAGTAAATGGAGACACTGCTTCCATCTGTAAATGTACTGTAAAGGTAATTCATCTGTGCTGGTGTTTCACTGTTTTGAGGTTGTCCTCTGCATGTTTCACCTTGGAAGGACACTCCAAAAATGGGAACTCATTCACCAGAGTATTCTATTTTTAAGGAAATGCTGCTGAAAGGATGAATGTTAGATTCTGTGGTAATAAAGCCACTAGGGAGTCAGACAAATTTCCCACAGTTGGCTGTGGGAATGTACCAGGCTTTGGGCTGTTTCTTGCACAGAACTGAAACAGGGTAATACTTCTGGAGAAACTTAATAAAAGCAAAGTCTTGGGCATTTTGTGCCTCCAGATAACTCGGGTTTGATGTGTGTCTCCAAAACCCCAACCCACCCCCTGGCTGCCTTTGAGGCCAGGTGGAGCTTTCACTCACTGACCCCAGTTCATCAAGTATTTTCATGACATTTAATCAGATAACTTGCTCATGGCTGTTTACACTGGAGTAGTTCCTGCTTTTCTAATTTGAGTAGGATTTGGTATGTAATCTCGTTTCTAGGACTCTGGTCATCAGAAATAATTGTGCTAAACCTCCCAGAAATGAGGGAACTATTTTGTTTGGGTAATTATGGGGTTTTTTGCTTAATAATGTTCAGGCTGTGAAAAGACTGTGAGTTTTCTCAAGGGCAGGAGCAGAAGGGGGTTAAGTGTGACTGGGGCCGGATCCAGCAACCCCCCTGGGCTCAGGCTGGCTTCTTGCTGGGCTGCAGGAGGGGAGGGCTTGTTTTCCCAAAGCCTGTTAAGTAAAGCTGTTTATTCAGCACTGTTCAGCTCCAGCCCAGCTTTCTGGAAATCCTGTGTTCGTTGGCTTGGCTTCATTTATTTTCTTAGTCAATTAAGAGATGGACTTCTCAGCCTGAAAAGGTCCCAGGGCGAGGCAGGCCGGGTCTGTCTGCCCTCGGTGTCTGGGCTCACCGAGGTGCTGCTGCTCCCCGGGCTCTGCACAAACCCTCCCTTTCATCCTGGGGCTCGGATCATGCCCCCAGGGAGCTGCGGGGTGAGGGGGGGCTCCAGCCTCACCTCCCATCCTGTTCTGGGACAGAAATGCCTTTCTCCCATCCTCGGTGGCTGGTGGGGCAGCCCCTGGCTAGGCCAGCGTTGGGTGGGCAGGTGTCTGAGGCTGCTGCTGTCTCTTCCCGAGCCCTGAGGGTCGCTGAGCCCCTGCCTGCTCCTGGCTGACCCCCTGCTGTCCTGCCCCAGCCCCTGCCCTGGCCCCAGGGCTCCCCAACCCTGCAGAGGGTGGTGTGGCCAGCAGTGACAAGGGAGATGTGTTGTTGACCCACCTGGGCTGGGCCAGGACACAAGTCCCAGCATGGCACAAACAGGGCCAGCACTGGGGCTGGCAGAGCCTCGCTGCAGGTCCTGGGGCTGCTGGGATGTCACCAGGGGAACACCTTCCCTGTCCATGGCTCATGGTGAGCACCCTGGCCGATGCCAGGCCTGCCAGGAAGCAGGAGCAGGTCTTTCAGTCTCCTCCCTCCACTGCTGCCCACCCTCTGACTCGCCAAACCCCCGTCTTATGCACAGTGTCTCCCTTTTTACAACCATCACATATTTTTCCAAAATAAAGCATGGGGCTGATATATGAGCCAATTGCTTTGTAATGTTCTATATGCAAATACACAGTGCTACATTTAAGACAATGGTGTGTTAGGACAGCAGTGGGGAGAAGGATATTGCTGACAATCCCTTTAAGTGACCATCTGAAAAGAGTGTCCCACTGTATTCTCTGTCCTTTTTCACTTGTTCCAACACACGGTGTATTTCTGGCAGAAGCTGCCTCCCAGATTTGGCATTTTCCTACTCAAGGCTTTGCGGTTTCCCCTTAAGGAAAAGAGGCTTGGAAAGACCAAGGTGAAAGCAGCAGTGGTGCTGGGCAGTGTTTATTGGGCCAGGGCCCTGCACAGCCCCTGGGGGCTGTGGTTGCTGCTGCCCTGAATGCTAGGAGTGGGGGAAAGTAGCCTCCTGCAAGATTTCTACAATAAATAGATAAAACAGCATGTTTTGGACTGGTGTGGGGAGAGCTGCTGGCCCAGCACAGCCTCCAAAGCCAAAGCACATGGCTGGGAAGGGCAGGGTGCACCGAGAGGCCACCCGGCTGCAGGATGCTCTGCCAGCACTCCTCACCCCTGCTCTCTTGGCTGCTTGCTTCTTCCCCAATAAAACAAGGCTTGTGCAGTGAGTGTTTGTATTCCCTGCTGGTTTTGATCCTGCTGGATGATTTTTGGAGATGGCTGAGCTCCAGGATGCCCCTGGGCACTGGTGCTGTGGGATGCAGTGGGGTTTGTGGGCTCTCTGCACGGGAGCTCTGCAGGGCTGGAGCCTGGAAACACAATTCCCAACCCTGCAGGGGGCATCGTTGCTCATACACAACCAGGGAAATTGTGTATTTTTAGGCAGGACCCTCCTGGACAGCCCCACCACCACCTGCCCTGCCCAGCCCTCACCATGTCTGAACCCTCCCTGCTCCAGGCTGGGTGCTCCCAGAGGATGCTGCAGCAGCTCAGCACTGGGTACTGCAGTGACCCAGCCAAACCACACCGAGGCTGGGCAGAGGCTTTCTGCCTCTGCCGGGCTCTGAAGGAGCACTTAATTTCTCTCTGCTACACTTGAGTGCAAGGGGGTGTTGCTGGAGGTGCCAGCAGAGACATGGGTGGTCTCTCCATCACCCGGGCTGTCCCAGACCGGTGCTCCCGGCCGTGCCGGGGGGAGCTGGGGAGCGAAGCAGGATGCCAAGGCACATGCAGCGGTCACGGGGGCTGAGCCGGTGCATTCCCGGCCCCCGCTCACGCCTGGGCGAGGCGCACGGGGTAGGTGACCATGTTGAAGCTGTCCCAGGCGAAGAGCTGCCGCTCGGAGGGGTTGTAGTCCAGCATGCTGAGGTAGCGGAAGCGGTTCTCGAAGGGAATGCTGAGGGCCCGGCTGGCGCCCGTGGCCGTGTCGTAGGAGAAGTTGATGGTGGCGTTGGGGGCCGAGTAGCTGCTGACGGTGTAGAGGGTGCCGCAGATGAGGAAGGAGTTGGCCACCCCCCGCTTGCGGATGTTGGTCTCCCAGGTCCGATGGATCTCCAGCGTCTCGGGGTCCAGCTTGGAGAGGACGATGGCGCCCCGGGCACTCTCGGTGCTGTAGATCACCCAGAGCCCCATCTCGTCCACCGCCAGGTCGATGTCGGTGTAGCCCCCCCAGGCGTAGGGGTACTGCCCGTGGTAGCCGGCGCCGGGGATCTCCCTCTCGGCCGTCACGGTCTCTCCCCGCAGGTCGTAGCGGGCCACGGAGCGGGAACGGCGGGGGTGGGAGAAGAGCCCGCCGCGGTAGACGACGGCCCCCGTGCTCTCCAGGGGCCGCGGCAGGATGTGCACCTTGGCGGGGTAGCCCCTGGCCAGCTGCTCGGCCTCCTCGTACTGGAAGAGCTGCCGCACCTCCGTGCCCACCGCGTCCACGCGCCACGTGGTGTCCCGCGTGAAGGGGGGCACGGGCTCGGGGTCCTTCATCCACACGCCGTACTTGCCGGCGATGGAGTCCGCCCGGCCGAAGACGACGGGCTCTCCCACCCACACGAGCTCGCCGCAGCCTGCTCGGGGACAGGAGGGGACAGAGAGCGGTCACCGCGAGCCCCTCGCCAGGGCCGGGCGGCACCTGGAGCGGCGGGGTCGGTACCTGAGTGCGCGCCCCCCGGGCGGCCGAGCGCCGTCTCCTCCAGCAGGCGGGACACGGGAACCTCCGTGCGCTCCGACTGCAGCTCTTGGAAGGTGAGGGGCTGCGGTTCCCAGCGAGGCGCTGCAGCGGGGCCAGGCACAGCGTTAGCGGGGCTGGGGCAGCCCCCGCACCGCCCTGCCCGCTCCCGCTGCTTCCCGGGGCGCCGGTGCCCGCTTCCACCGCAGCAGGACACAGCTGTGCCCCCCCGCCCCTCCGCGAGCGGGATTTCATTTTCCTTCGGGGAAACTCCTAAACCTCCCCAGAGCAGCGCCCTGTGTCCCGTCTGCTGCAGGGCAGGAGTGGGATGAGGGCGGCTCTGGCTGGAAGCGCTGACTCAGGGACGGGGAGGGGGTGCGGTGCGATGGGCTGCGATGTCCGGGAGGGCCGAGCCCAGCAGGGTCCCCAGGAGCGGGGGCTGCGGAGGGGCCCTGACGGAGCGGGGGGGCTGTCGCGCTCAGCGTCTCCGGCCCCGGCCCTTACCCTTGCCAGGGGCGCGCAGGGAGTCGCGGCTGGGCCCGTCCCTGCCGGGGGCACAGCGCGCCCGCAGCCGGGTGATCTCCTGCGCGCTGCTCTCCAGCCGCCGGCCCAGCTCCTCCTTCTCCCGCTCCAGCCGCCCCTTCTCCTCCTCCAGCCGGGCCCTGGCCCGCAGCAGCTCCCCGTACGCGGCCTCCAGCCGGACGGGCGAGGCCACTTGCTGGGGCTCCCGCTGCCCCGAGCCGCCCATCGCCCGCTCCCGGCCCTCCAGCCGGCTCAGCCGGGCGGCGAGCGCGGCCAGCTCAGCGCGCAGCTCGGGCACGCCGGAGGCAGCCTCGGGGCAGGCCTCGGCGGGGCCGGCCACCGTGAAGGAGTAGGTGCAGTGCCCGGCGCTGTCGGGGGCGCGGCGCAGGAACGCGGGGTCGGCCCGGCCACGCAGGGCCAGGGACCCCCAGAGCAGCAGGCACAGCTGCAGCATCGCCCCGCGCTCTGCGCTACCGGGCCCCACCGCCGCACTTATAGCGGACAGACAGGTCGGGGCGGCGGGGGGCGGGCGAGCCCGAGCCTTCCAGATGCCTGCGGCGGCATCGGCGCTGCCCCCGCCGCCCCCCCGGGGCCGCTGGCCGGGCTCGGCGCCGGGGCCCTGTGCCAGGGGTGACGCCGGGGGCAGACGGGCGGTCACACACC
>VWZD01001522.1:455434-469514 GCA_013396695.1 Sakesphorus luctuosus | reverse complement strand
CCGCCGGGCGGGCACAGACTGCCGGGCGCGGGCACGGCATGCACCGCCGGGCGGGCACACACTGCCGGGCGCGGCGGGGCCGGAGCCGCGGGGGCCGCACGGGGACGGGGACGGGCATAGGGAAAGGGATGGAGACGAGGATGGAGAAGGGGATGGAGACGCCTTCTNCGGAGTGCCGGGGTGGTCGATGTGACGGACGCTCAGCCGCACCGGCCATTTGCCCCCGGCCCGGAGCCGCTCAGCGGGGCCCGGCCTCGTACTGTCCCTGCCCTTCTTCTCCCCTCCGCCCGGCCGAGCCCGCTGATCCGGCCACTGCCCGCCGTCCCCGCCAGGCTCCCCCCGCGCCGCCGCGGGGCCCCGGCGCGGCCCGGCCATGCCTCCCAAATTCAAGCGGCACCTGAACGACGACGAGGTGACAGGCTCGGTGAAGAGCGAGCGGGTGAGTGCCGGCCCTGGGGGTCCCTGTGCCACTGGGCCCCGAGGGCCTGCTGCATTGCTACCCCGTGTGCGCCGGTCCCTGCCCCTCTGCAGAGCCCGGTGCTCCGTGTCCCGGCTCTCCCGGCCCCCCAGCTGGCCAGACAACCCGTGTGGAGTCACCCTGTGCGTTACAGCTGAGCTTTCCCCTTTCCCCAAGGCCCCCGGACGTCTCAGGCTGTGGATATGGGGCATGGTTGCCTCTGTCAGACAAAGTGGATTTAACCGATGTGTTTGTCCTGGGGTCACACTGTGCTAAACCCGAGTTCAGGCCGTGGTGTGAGGTGCTGCTGCCGCTCCCAGCAGCTGTCGGTGAGAACAGGAGCCCGTGCCCAGGGTACCCCGCTCATCCCGGGGGGAGGCAGGGGCTGAGCTGTGGCAGGGGCTGAACTACTGCAGTGGCTGAACTCTTGCCTGGTCTCACGGACTGCTGAAGTTGATAGAACAAACGTGGAACGATGGAAATGTAGGCGAGCTTCCAAGTAAGAGCATCAGGCTTTCAGGTAGGACCCGAACTTACGCCCAGGGGAAGCAGCAGCTGTTGGTACCTCAAGGAGCACCCACTGTGTCCCTGGGCCCACACTCTTAGTGTGGCATTTCCCCCTCCTGACTGTTTTTGTCCCTAAGCAGATGTCACAGGGAGCCCTCAGCTCAATTTGGAAAACCTGTGCTGCCCTACTATGCGAAATGAGTTCTAGTAATGTCTTTGTCCAACCTTCAGGCTTCAGTGGCATTGTGGGGTTGCTCTTAAAAATCAGCCTTTGGATCATGTCATGGGATCAGCAGATCTGGGCAAAGCAGAGGAGCTGCCAGACCACTCTGCTTTCCAGCCCAGGGAGCCCAGTGTGTTTGATTGTGGTCATCCTTTCTTACACCTGCTGCTGGAGGAACACATCCTCCAAATCCAGGGTGGATCTGACCCCCATGTGGATGGGATGGCACATGGGGGCTGTAGGCGATGCTGGTGTGTTTGAGTGCAGGGCTGGGGACTGTCCCTTTGAGCAGAGAGGGCCTTCCTGCTGATTGCATCCTAAGAGCTGGAAATGTGTGTGAAATGGTGGTTGCTTATCGTTGAAATGGTTTGTTTTTTCTGTGTTTGCAGAGGAACCTGTTGGAGGAGGACTCGGATGAAGAGGAAGACTTTTTCCTGTGAGTTCCTGAAGGGCTGCAGTGACTGTAATGCTCTGGGACTGGAATCAAAACCTTTGATTCCTTTGGGATGATCTCCCAGAGCCTTGCCATTGAGCATGAATTAAGGCTTAATAGGTGTGACCTTTTGTAAGATGGAGTGTCCCACGTGTCCTAAGACATGGGAGGGACTGATGGGAGGTATGACAACAATCATGCTCTGTCCACAAGGCGTTGCTTCTCTCTTGTGTATCTTTTGAGTACCATTTAAAAACATGTTTTCATTGTATCCTCCATCCTGATCATTCTTTTCTGCCTACAGGAGAGGACCTTCTGGACCCAGGTTTGGACCCAGGAATGACAAGATCAGGCAGTAAGTTCCTCACTGTTGCACAGATAATAATTGATTTTGGAGCTGCAAGCCCCTGCTGCTGCTGTCCTACCAGAGTATTTCTCTAGTTCTTAACAGGAACATTCCTTGTGCCTGCTTTGCTCTAATTGGTGTGTCCTGCCCAGTGTGTCTGCAGCTAAAGGAAATCTCAGATTTGATGCAAGGTATCAAGAAATTGAGCCCTGACAGAGGCAAAGGGATAGGATTATATTGTAGTAGCTTAGCAGAGTTTCTGAAACCCTTGCTGGGGTCTGGTGGTGAGCTGTTCCATGCTTTTGTGAGGCTCTTTTTCTGGAGCCTTCCCTGGGCACTGCCTTTTACTGGTTTGTGGGGATTTTTTTCTTCATCCTGTCACGTGCTCCTTGATATTTCAAGAAGTGGTCAGGAACACACCAGGAACTGTGGTTTTCAGGCTGCAGCTGGTCCTCTGGCCTCTTGTTCTCCAGATAAAAACCTGATACAGGTGACCTGGAGATGAGCGGTGACTCAGCGGGGTCAGAGCAGCTGGAAAACAGGAAACCATTACGGCTGGAGGAGGATTAGGGCAAGAAGGAAGGAGTGAACACTCTGGATCCTCCTCCCATCGAGTCATTTCCTGGATGATGCTTGTTCAGGGACCCACGTTTCCCTGTCCTTTCCTATGAGGGATGTGGTGGTGGGACTTAATCAAAAGCAGGGGAATGCTTTCAGCCCCCTGGTTTGTGCTGCCCTGTTTCCTTTGCTGGCGGGGGAAGTGGTGACATGGTGCTGTTCAGACTGGGTCTTGTTTGCAGCCTGAGTGTGGCTCTTGGTTGGGGATGTTTTCCATGCCAGGAAGATGCCAGTGCAGCTCTGGGATGACTCACTGCCAGCGTCAGCATGGGCAGTGCTTGCCTGTGTGCCTGCTCACCATGTTATATGTGGGGGCAAAACACACACGAGTTACACGAGAGGCATCAGCAGGTCACTGTGCCTGGAGTTTTCAGGGGGGTTCTGTTCCCTCCAGAGTGTGAGGAGACTGCTGGTAGAGATGAACAGGTCCTTGGAATAAGCCAGAGCGGATAAAGCCTCCCTTCTAGGGCACAGCCAGGCTGATCAGGAGTGAATGAGAAGGCTGATAATTGATTTTAGGAGTGTGGTCTCAGCCTCATAAAAAGGTGGAGGAGGTTTAATGTCTACCCCTTCATACTCTGCTGAAAAGGAGTTGCAGTGTCTTCTGCCTTCCCTGTGTGGTGGGGAAGAACAGGAGCCTTCTCTTCTCGCTGTCTTGGCCCAGCAGACAGGAGTGGGGGCTTAGGTAGAGGATGGCACTGCACCTGTGATGGGGAAGGGAAATGAAAGAAGGTTCAGCCAGGAACTGGTGGGTCCAGAAGTTCGATGTGACTCATGCCCAACACACATGAGGCCTGTGCACTGCCAGAGATTGCCCGGATAGTGACCTGGCATGGAATATGTCCATTGGGGTAGCAAGTGGCTACATCTATCTAGTATTTAGAGCATCTATTATAAATCAGTATTTGTTTCCTGCTCTCATCAAGGCTGATTGCTTTGTTTAATAAGCACTTACGCCATGCACTCATCAGTTCTTGTCATGGAGCTCATTATTTTCAGATCAGACCAGCCCTTGTGCCCATTGATTGATGCCTGGTCTCGTAATGAGTTGGTTTGCTCTGTTTTCAGCAAAGAACGGGTTGGGTTGCAGCTGAAAAACTGTAAGGAAAAGACATTTTAAGGAGAAATTTGAGCATTTGGAGAGCTGAGACACAGCTGGGCAAAGCTAGAGAGGCCATGGCTGTAACAGGGCTGGAGGAACCAGGTGTGAAGTCTGGCGTGAAAGGGAACTGGATGGAGGACTGGGCAGGGGAAAGAGTGATGGGATTGTGGGAGCAAAGGTCTGGGACATGTTGAATGTGAGGGGCAAGACTGGAAACTTTTTCTAGTTGTCCTTGGCAGCAAAGGGGCTTGAGTCAGGCTGGAGTTTGGTGGCAGAGACCCTCAGGGCTGGCTTGGCTGTGGGGAACACTACAAACCTTGCAGGGGAAAGAGGTGAATTGAAGTCAGCAACAGTGTCAGGATGAAGCGTCAGTCCCCTCTGTGCTGTGTTTTGTCCTGATGTGTCTGGAAGCTGCTTGGTTGGGGTGAACCCTCCTCTGGTAATTGAGAGGTCACATGGGGTCCCTTGGGTTCCCTCTGAGACATCCCATCCCCTGCTGAAAGGCAGCTTTTAATAGGCTTTTATCCCTTTCCCCAAAGTTACCAAAACAGGTAAAGGAAAGCTGAACTCCTTTCTCTGCCTTTCCTGAATGTCTGTATGAGTTCTTAGTGCCTTTCCAGGGATGTTCATCTTCCACTTACGTTTCTTTTATTTGAAACAAGAGCCTCTAATCACAGGCCATCTTTTCAAAAACACTAAAACCACCCCCTTTTCTGCACTGTTTGACTTGCTTTGCTGCTGATATTTGTGCTTTCTGGAGACTGTGCTGTTGGATTTGGGTTCCTTCCCATGCTGGTGAGGAGGCTCAGCACATTGCTGGGGTATCCTGGGAACCAAGTGTTGGTCCCTGTGAGTCCCTCATTGCTCTGCTGGGGTGACCAGCACCCCTGGCCCCAGGGCTCAGCCCCTGTGGCTCTGTCTGGCTGCAGGCCATGAGGAGGGGGAGGTTTTGGGGAATGGTTTGAAGGCAAGCATTGACAGCAGCTCCCCAGGGTGGTGTGTTCATGGCAGGTGCTGTTGTGCAGGGTGCCCCAGCCACAGTGCAGGCTTTGAAGGTGATACTGAGACCATATTGACAGGTATCGTTGTTGGATATAATCCTTTCCATGACTGAAAGGCTACAGGGAAGCACAGACTGCTGTTTTCCTCACAGCTAGGACAAAGCAGCAACTTTAAACCAGGGATTTGTGTCATGGTTCAGTGCTGGTACCCTGTTGTGGAGCTGTGCCTTGGGGAGTGCTGTGCAATGCTGGCCCCCTGCCTTTGTGCCCTCCATCTGCCCTGGATCTCCATCCTGTTCCCTCTTCCCTGGGTTACTGCCACAGCGAGGGGTGTTTGGGTGGCACTTGCACCAAAATACACGCACAGTTAATGTGGAGGGGTGGAAACCAGCAGTGTGTCATGGTGGCTGTAAACAGCCAGCCTGGAGACAGCAGCAGCCTTGGCCAGCACATCCCACAGTGTGCACAGCCTGTTTACAGCATCTGGGGAATGCAGCAGTGTTGTTGTCCCAACACCCTGACCAGTCCAGGGAGTTTTCAATCATACCTAACCCAGTGTGGCCAAAGTGGAAAGGCTTCTTCCTCCTCCTCTGGTACAGCACAAGAAAAGAGGAGTCTCAACCAAGCTAAGCATTGCTGGCTCTCCTGTTGCTTTGATGATGTACACTTGCTGTCCTTGTTACAAGCATCATGTTTGCAGTAATTAGTAAGAAGGAGGGTAATGGTAATGGGAGACGTATTTTATGCTTTTGTCTTTCTCCCTTTCCTGGCAGGTATTTATTCTATTTTATTTCTCTTGGAAATCTGGCTGGAGTGAAGCACATGAAGTGTGTGTGTCAAAAGCCAGTAGCTCCCCAACAGGAAATACGTTTTGTATTAGAGGATTCATTCCCTCTTGCCAAATAAAATATGAAAATATTTTCTTCTTGATGTGACCTGAGTTTCCAGCCTCAAGCATGCCAAACTAGTGGGAATGTTTGAATTTGTTCCGAAACTGCTGGGCTCATGGATAGTCTGGGCATCTTTGAGCCTGCTCCTGGAGAAGCATCACTGATGGGTGGGAGACAGCAGAAAGCAAGGGCTGGCTTAAGGTCTGCTTAAGGCACTGGGTAGAGGTCAAAATTTCATTCCCTGGCTTGGTCTCTTCCTTCCTGTTTTTTGTTCGTTTTATTCCCAGGGTTCTCTTTTACATCAGATGCCAAAAGGTATTGATTGGGCTGCTCCTATGTGTCTGTGTTCATGGAGGTTCAACACCTCAGCATTCGAGGATGTTTATAAGCTTTGATTTTTCTGCCTGCATTCTCCACCTGTGAAATGTTTTGTTCTCTTGGGAGCATTTAACAGCCAGCCCAGGGTTTGGGAAGGTAGCAAAGGCTTCACCAGAAGCTCAAGTGGGAAGGGATGGGATGCTGAGATGCAGCTTGGGCAGGAAGGGTCTGTGCTCCATAGGGCTCCCCCAAATCCTGGTATGCACCACAGCAACTTCAAGTGAGGTACCTGCCTGCTTTGCCCCCTACACTTTGAGGTGTCCCAGGACTGCAGCAGCATTTCTCCAGGCTCTGAGCAGAAGTGGCACAGATACAGGGGGTGCCACAAGGTTTGCACATTCCTGGGTGCACTATAACCTTGAGTGTTCTCACTTGTTAGTTGTACCAGGATAACTTGCTTACAGATCTGTTATAGGAGGAAATCTCTTTGTTTTCAAGCCAGTGAATGATTTTAGAAACATTTACATACTGCAAATGTAGACTTCTGCCTGTGAAATTGATGTTTAAGGCCTTAGAGGTTTTGCCAAGTTGGCTCATCTTGGGTAGCAGATGTTTCTGCTTTTCTTCTCTCACCCCAAGCTGGAGCTGCACTGCTGGCGGCTCCAAGCTGGGAGTTGTGCTGAGGGAAGGAACCCCCCTGCAGAACCTTCCTCCTCCTCCTCACCTGCTGTCCCAAGGCTGGGCCACGGGGCTGTGTGTGTGTCCTTTGCTCCACAGGGCACTGCCACCATGTTCCCCAGACAGCATCAGGCTGTGTCCTCAGTGCCACCTTCCACACTTCCCCAACAGCAGCAGCTCTACCACTCGCCTTGTACCTTGTCAAACAGAGGGTGGATCAGAACAGGCTCCTGGGCAGAGGACAGGTTCCTGCTGAGGGGTGTTTGGGGATTACCTGTGCCCTTCCCCTCCAGATGAGGAGCTGCTGGCAGGTGTCTGCCCTCGATGTGAAGGCAGGAGCTGCCACTGCATGGTGCAGGTGGTTCAGAGAGGTGCTGCTCCCACAGACTCCGTGATGCAGCACAGGGAAGGCAGGTTCCTGTCTTGTGGTGTCCTAAATAAAGCAAACTTCTGTGTGTGCTGCAGAGTCCAGCATGTGCCATGTGCAGGCTGTTGGCACAGAAATGGGTTTCAGAGGGGTTGCCTGGCTGTTCCAGCTCTGGAAGCTGCAGTGCAGTGGTGCTACAGAGCTCGACCTGAAAGGCTAAAATGGGAACCCCCTTCATATTGAAAGATCTGGAGCTGTTCCTAGAACTTTCTGGGGAGAAAACAGCCTTTTAATGATTTTTCTTTCCTGTTTTTGGAACAGTAAGTAAATGTGAGCAAGCCATGTGGTTTTCCACTGTGACCACTAGTGCTTGGTGCAGCTGCTCCTCACCAACCCCAGTGTCTGCTCAGTGAGAAGCAGGTAGCTGGTAGGAAGGCAGAAGTGGTTAGTGTGAATCTATGTCTCTCATTAATTAATTAATTAATTGGTGGCTAGGACAGAGCCCTGTTCCCAGTTCTGCAATGCCCCATTGACTGGCCTTGGGCAGTTGCTCCAAGTCTGTCTTGGCCCCAGTGTCCCATGGGGGCCATGGGGCAGGATCTGCTGTCCCTGTCATTCATTCCCTGTGCTCTGCCCTTGGGGTGATGTGGAGAGCTGCTGAAGTGGCCTGTTTGTGCTGCATATTTAGCTACTGCTGGATGCATTTCAGTATGTTTAAAGTGCTTAAATGTTTTTAATAGAGGAAGCCTAAGCCATCAAACCTAATATTGCTGCAGAGTGAGTGGCCTGGAGCTATTTCTGTGTTGTTGCCCTGTGTGTAGTGTTGCCTCCAAGATCCTGCTGTTGCCATTGATTTTCTGGGAACGGTATGTCTCAAACAATGTATTGTATCCCCAGGGCCTCAAGGAAATTCTTACTTCTATCTCCAGGAAAATGAAAGTGTATTAGCTCCAAAATACAAACCAGAATGTAGCAGTATTTTTCCACCAGGAAAATTTTTCTCTCTTGCCAATGTGTTTTGTTTTTTTCTTGAGTGAATAAATGCATTTTTAATAACCCTCTGGGTGTGATTTAGGCTACTGCTCACTGAAGCGACTACCCACAGAGTTGCATAACCTATGAGAAGATGAATTATAGTTTGGTTTAGTTCATATCAACCATTTCTTTGCTGTCCTCGTGATGCCCCTGGCAGAGTGGGTTTAATTTAGCAATTCAGTTCTTGGAGAGGGGAGTGCACCTTGAGTTGATTTCACCCCAAGTTATTGAGCAAAGGTGTGGTGTGAGGTTCTCTGAGATGTGGAAAGATAAGGTGTGGGGTTTATACTGGTTTTTCCCCTGCTTTATGAGCTCATCTGCAGCAGAGGTGCCCATCAACAGCAATTAGTTCCTTTTCATAGTGCATTTGTGTGCTAAAGGTGTTACAAGGGGTGTCCCCTTCTGCTGACTTTCCAGTGTTCTCTCTGAGCCCCTCATGTTCCCTTGCCCTTCCTGACTTTGCTGAAGACCCACCCTATGCCTCTGGCTTCCTCAGCACCCCATCACCCTCTGTCCACTGATCTCTCTGATCCCACAGCCTGGGCAGCTCTGAGCTGTGATGCACAGCCTGTGGTGCCCAGTTCTGCCCCTCACACTGTCTGTGCTCTGCTCCAGTGTCCAGAACCAGGTGGATGAAGTCATCGATGTCATGCAGGAGAACATCACGAAGGTGATCGAGAGAGGCGAGCGGCTGGATGACCTGCAGGATAAATCAGGTGCGATCCCAAACGCAGCTCTGCTGGCCTGCTCCCCACATCTTCTCCTGGCTGCTGGGCCAGGTTACCTGGTTCAGTCAGAAAGCACCTAATGACAGACAGTACAAGCTTGTATTTCTGTCCTTCGTGGGAGTGATGTTTCCCAGTCTTTGGCTGCAGATCTGACTCTGCCGATGTTCTCATCTTTCCACCTTCCCCTGCTTCTGCTCTGCACAGGTGTGTTAGTTTGGGGCAGCTGGGTGCTGTGATCTAGTAGGTCCTTCAAGCAAAGGTGCATTGGTCTGTCTCCTGGCACTGTCCACTGGCTTGCAGAGCAAATTCCTGTTGACTTGTCTGTGTGTGCTCTGGTGCAGGGCGTCACACTGGCATCTGCTGGGGCTCTGGTGAATCACACTGTGGTTGGATCTTTTCCCCTAACACCCCGTTAATTGTGTAAAACTCTGTGGAGTTATGAGGACTGGATGCTCTGACTGCACCACTGAATCACCTCTTTCCTTTCCTTGAATAGACAGTTTATCAGACAATGCAGCAGCTTTTAGCAAAAGAGCAAAGCATCTCCGGAGGCAGATGTGGTGGCGAGACTGTAAGGTGAGCAAGAATGGGAAAGGCAGGGGTGGGTTTGTGGGAGGGTGGTTGCCTGCCTGCCTGCTCCTGGGAGGGGTTGGAGAAGTGCTGCTTTCCAGCTGGAAAGATGCTGAAAGGCAAAGGCCTCCTTTTGGGTTGAAGCAGCAGCCCATGGCGCCCTGTGTAACATGCCTGTGTGCTCCTCTTGCAGATGAAGGCGATCATAGCGATGGTGGTGGTTGTTCTCTTGCTCGTGATCATTGGTGAGTAGCTCCAGATCAGCCCAGCCATGTCTGGCATTGAAGTATTTGTGGCACTCCAGCTGTGGAGTTGTTCTCCCTGGGGCAGAGCACCTGAGCCACTCCATCAGGCCCCACCTGCCTTAGGCCATCGTAAGTGGTGCATGTAGACCACTCTGAGCTCCTTCCCTGCAAGGCTCAAACCAAGTCCTGCTGAGTGACCAGAGAAAGCCGGCACTGCCCCGCCAGCCTTGTACTGATCCAGGGCTGGCACTGACTGATGCTGAGGCTGGTGGGAGTAAAATGGAAAAGTGTCAGACCAAAGCAATGTTTTCCAAAGGCATCTCTGCATGTATCAGCTGTCTTGTATTGAGCCTGCTGTCTACAAAGGCTCTTCCCCAAAGCTGCTTAATGTCATCAAGCAGCTGTTTTGGCCTTGCCCTTTGTCCCTTCCCCTGCCCTCTGCTCTTCCTGGAGCTCCCCAGAGCAGAGATGTCACTGCTTTTTTCCTACCAAACAGCTAATAGTGACCAGAGCGTGTTTCTTCCAGGCAGAAGTAATTCATCCCTCTTCCTGCAGAATGATGTGCTCCAGGGATCCAGGCAGCCCTTCCATGCCATTGGGTCTGGAGGGTTTTCCTCCCATTGAAGTGGCCCAGGGCAGCTCTGTAACTGTTCCTGTTCCTTCAACAAAGCCCTCGTGGCCTGCTGTCCTTCTGACACACAGCCTGCAGCAGGAGAGGCAGAGCTGGCAGCGGGGTGGAGAGAGAGACAGACGGATGGAAAATCCCATCTGGTTTAGTTTTGGGAAGCTGGAAGGAGATGAAGGTGGCAGGATATGTTGTCTAGTGTGTGTGCAGGCAGCAGATTGCTTTGGCTTGAGGCTGGAACACACTTCTGCTCACAGCTGCTCAGTGTTAGTCGCTGCAGGCACTGGGGTGCTCCCTGGCAGGGGTGGGTGTTGCACATGAGGGGTGTGTGACAGCTCGTTCCTTTGTTTTGCAGTACCCATAGTCCTGAAGTACCGTTCCTGACGGGGCAGCTGGAGGCGTCGCTGGAGCAGCCTCTGGGATACCCAAACTGCTGTGTAATTTAAGTGAGATATCTGTATATAGCTTTGAGGATGTTTTCCTCCCAGGAGAGAGGAGGAGGAGGAGGTGGCAAGTGGCCAGTTCTAACGGAGCGTTTTAGGAGCTGCCAAACAACCCTTTCCACTCGAGTACCTGTTCCTGCTGTCAGACTTCTTTTTTATAACAGAAGATTCAGATCCCAAATCGCCTGTTTTGTGGAATTCTGGGTCTCTGGTTTGGAGCTGGTTACTTGCCACTACAATCTATCTGTATATATGGTTGAGTTGTAATATTAATAATTATACTGTTTGAGCAGCTCCCTGCTGTGGAAGGCAGAGGGGACTCTGTTCTTTGATCAGAGAAAGGAGGGGACAAATGTCTGAAGAGAAACATACAAATAGGGAACTGTCTCTTTTGTGGAGAACTACCAAGGGTGTTTCTCTCTTATTGAAAACAAAGGAGAGAAAAAAGAAATTCAGTTCTGCACTCCAGAAGACTTTCTGGTCCTGCCATGGGAATGCACAAGCTCAGTGTTTTCAGTATTGCTGCTTACAGCTGTGACTAAAGACATTCCAGTAAACCTATTTTTGACTGTACATGTGGAGTTTCTGCACATCTTCATAAAGTTTTGGAGGACATTCAGGACTCTCCACGGCTGAGAGTTCCTGGCTGTTTCTGTTTTCCTAACCAAAAACAAGAAGTGTGTAAAGCCCAGCAATTAGCATGATTATATAAAGACACAGAAGGACAGGAGCAACTCTCCTAAAACCAACCACCATGAATGAGTCCACTTCATATCCAGAGCCCTTCCCTCAAAGTCGTGGTTGTGGTCCCAGCCAGCCCATTTTGCTTCCTGTGATCCAGGGGGGTGGGGGTTGTTCTCAGACACGTGTAGGGGTCCCTGGGCTGGCATAAACAGGAGCTGAACTCCTCCATCCCTGGGTGGGACTGTGGTGGTTTGGCTGTCTCCAGCTGTGGTCTCAGGTGTCAGTGGCATTTCTGTCAGCCCTTCAGTTTTGGGGCCCTTGTTCTTTCCAGCCCTGAGCCTGGTGACTTCAGCTGAGCCAAGATCAAGCTCTCCTCATTCTCTCTTTGCTCTTTTCTGATGAAAGAAGATTGTCCTGCTTAGCATGTGTTTGAAATAATACTAGAGAGGGGAAATAGTGCCCCAGAGAATTCCCAGTGCCATGTCCCAGCTTCCTCTTCTGAACCTGCCCCCAGGACCTTGTACAGTTTCCACCTGAGTGGTGGTGCTGCCCCATGCAGGGAAGGGGATTAGCAGTGAGCACAGCAGGCTGGAGGCTTGGATGTGATTACAGGCTCTGCTTGCACAGCTGGAATATAAACAGGGCTTTTCCCCTCCGTGAGCTCTGATCTCTCCAGGTGGGAACCACAAAGCCAAGCTGGGTTTTTCCTCCTTATTGCCTGGTTTTAAGATCATGCTCCCAGTGGAAGGGACAGAAATCATCCTGACTGTGCCTTTGGCTTCTCTCTGCTGACTGCAAGGGATCAAGAAGGTGGATGAAGAGGAACTGTGCGTCTCCAGGGGGCTGCAGATCTCGCTGAGCTGTTGGGTACCATGTCCTGCCAACTGGGAAGTGAGCTGATTTACTCCTGCTGCTGCTGCTGCTGCAGAGTCCTGCCAGTGCCTCTGCCTTTCTCTCCCAGCCCCGTCTTGCTGCTGCTGCCACCCACAGCAGGACCTTGGTGCCACAGGAGTGTGGGAAGACTTGAGATCCCTGAGGCACCAGGTCTGAGCAAGAGAAGGGGGTTTTGAAGCTGCTTGCTGGAGGCAAAGCCTGGCTTTAATGCTGGGCTAAGGGTCTTGGAAAGTGGGTGCTGATGGGATGAGCTGTGGACCAAGCCCACTCCAGGCAGCAGGTCCTTGCACTGGGAAAGACAGAATTCCTCAACTCTGAGATTTTACAGCATTCCCGGGGGTTGGAATGCAAATGGTTGTACCTGAAATGCAGGGCAGGGAAAGCTGCCACAACCAAAGCCATCATTGCACCTCCTTCAGTTGCCAGTACCGGGTGTGGGGCAGTTTTAGGTTTGAGTCACTCAGTGCTGGGTTGTCCTGAGCACAGGCCTTGCCAAGGGGTCAGCTCTGCCTGGGGGAAGCACCACCATCAGCAAACCAACAGTCCTGCTCAGAAACATCACAGTATTAGAACTTACTAAGCAACTTACAGATTTTTTTTTCTTGTCCAAGGCTGGAAAGATCATTAGAAATGTCTGCCCTTGGGGTGGTACAGAGTAGTCATCCTCGTGTTCCTTTGATGCTGTGGTCTTTTTGTTGCAGCCTGTGCTGTCCCACGCTGGACTGGTGGCAGGAACTGCAATGAGCAGAAAGGGTTGTTGTTTCCAGCAGTGTCTGCATGCCTGGGGCTTGGTTTTCACTTGGGAGGTGTTATGAAGGAGATTCTACAACAAAAACAACTCCTTCACCCAAGTGTCAGGTCTGTTTTATCCATTCCCTTGCAGTGCAGAAGACAGACCGTCAGCTGCTGTTTTCCACACCATTGCTTTTGTACAGGGAATGGCATCTTCTGGCTGTAGCTGTGCATTCCTCCTCCCAGGCTTGCAGGTGTGACCTGAGGGCAGTGGGGCTGCAGGAAGTGGTACCGGTGGGAAGAGACCTCCTGTCTGTGGCAGGTGGACAGCCCAGGGGGGGAAGAATCCCTCCTGGGGAGTCCCCTGGCAAAGCAAGGACTTCTGGGGGGCTGGTGGTGAGGACGGACCTGTGTACCACGGTGGGAGAACTCGCAGGGCCTGGTGCTGCTTCCCAGGGCACGGCTCCCCCCAGCTGGGCTGCGCTGACCCTTCTCCAGGCTCCTCACGGACACTCTGGCACAGCCGGTGCCGCGGCGACCCGGGACGGGGGCAGGGACAGCGGCCACCCCACAGACATCGCTGCACTGCCGCGAGCTGCCAGCGTTTGGCGCGGGTTTGGGTCCGAGTCCCTCCGTGCCGGGGTTGTCCGGGGCGCAGACCTTCCCAAGGGACCCGCTCTGGCTGCGAGAGGCACCACGAGCGGCAAGCGATGGAACTCGATCGCTCCGCCACAGGAAACCAGATGTCAGGGAGGGCGGAGACGCGCTAGAGTTCGGCGGGTGAACAGCAGCAGAGCTTGGAGCACAATCCACTGCCCGGTTCGGCCAGCCACTTGTGGTTGTGCTTCAGGGGGGGCGGGCACGGGGCCGCTCCGGGCCCCGCTGCCAAGGGCGGGGCCGTACACCGGGGCCGTGCACCGGGGCCGTACACCGGGGCCGTACACAGGCCCGTACACCGGGGCCNCGCGGCGCGCGAGGGCAGCATGGCGGCGCCGGCCCGGCGGAGCGTCGTGTTCGTGACCGGCAACGCCAAGAAGCTGGAGGAGGTGCGGGGCGACCGCGGCGCTGGGCCCGGCCAGGCTGCCTGCCAGCCGCCTCCCGCCTCCCTCTCTGCTCCCTCCGCAGGTCACGCAAATCCTCGGGGACTCCTCGCCCTACACGCTGGTGGCGAAGAAAATCGACCG